>JAKZZE010000001.1:3000000-3235075 GCA_024220505.1 Rhizopus arrhizus
ACAACACGTTCAATCATCTCCAGTCTATTCTCATGCTGTTCAAAATGAAAGTAAAGAAAAGGTTGAAGTAGCCTAAAGTTAAGATAGGAAACACAGATATTGTGTCTACCAATTATTTTCATTTAATAAATTAATCAACTTGTAAACCGAGAAAAAAGAGTACGTTTGAATCTATAAGCAACAAAAAGATATTATATACTTTATTATCAGCAAACATTGAAGGAGGTGGGGGGGGGAATAATATACAATAAATGAAAAACAGAGCTTGTTATGTGATTTGTCGACTACGTATTTTGAGTTTAATGCGACACATCTGAGAATCAATCGCGTCCAATTGAGATTCTAATTCTTCTCTTCTTCTACGTACCAATGCATTACCGCCACTTGATGGTGCTTTACTATATTCCGCTTGAAGCTAAAATGAAAAAAGATATGTCAACACAGGATGTGTTGATTTTTATCAGCAGCACTTACAATTTCCTTTTCTCTTAATAATTCACGAAGCTGCTTATCCAAATCAAAGCCATCCCCTTCGTTTTTCTTTTCCATCCTTTCAACCGATTTTTTCTCTACTGGCTGCTTCTGACTCTCTTGATTTTCAGATGTCTCGATCACTTTGGTACTTTCTTGTTCACTGGATGCCTTGGTTACCTTGTTGACAACTGGGGACTGACGAGCTCGCTGCCTTGGCTTTGGTTCAAAGATAGCCAATTCCACTGAACTATCTCGAGAATAAAACAGGTGAATAACGCATTATACCATCATATAAAATATCTCTTACGTCGTAGGAGAAGTCAGATTTGAAGGAAGACCCTGATCATCGTTAAAAACACCCATGCGTAAGAATTGCTCCATCGTTGACTTTAACAATCGTACTTGGTTTTGCGAATGACGAAGTTGAGCAGCCAACAGTCTATCGCCTGATTTGCCGCTATCAAAGCTTGGTTTGTTGTACCTCTTGAGTTCTCTTACTTCCTTCATCTTTTCGTCCTTTTCTGATTTTAACTGTTTATTTTGATTCTCTAATTGTCTATAGGAAAGAATGAATCTATATTGGATTACGATGGAAGATGAAAGTAGAGGATTACCTAATGGATTCTGTTGCCTCATTGAGTTTATCCATTGTTGAAGATAAATCATCTTGAAACCGTTCTTTCATTATCTTTTTTTTTAAACAAGTGTTGATATCAATCTTGTATTTTTGTAGTATCCCTTACCTTTTCATGATCCAACTTTTTTTTTAATTCAGAATTTTCTGCTGTCAAATCTTCTACATTGCGCGAAAGGAATGCAATGTCTCTATTACAAGCTAATCATAAGCTATGGATTAGTATTCTTCATATTAAAACAAACACACATGTTTTATTACAATCATTTATTTCCTCTCACCTTCTTTTTGCTTTTGGAGTGCTCTCACTACCGCTCTTTCCTTTTCCAGTGTGTCTTTCAATTGCTCGTACTTTTCAGAAACACTTGCAACCGATTTGGCACTATCAATACGCTTCATTCTTCTGTGACGGGACCCACTTTGACTTGAATCGGAGGAAGTATCGGTGTCCTGATGCTGCTGCTGCTGCTGCTGCTGCTGCTGCATGCGTTGCTGACACAATAACAGCCGCTCATCGAGTGACAAGGAAAGTAGTTCGGACATATCGGAAGGACACAACTCATGCTCTGACAATCGTTTATGAATTCGATGGTTCGTCATTCTTCGCGACTTGGTGTCTGATAGGTCATATACAGATTTCTTGATAATCAGGTAATCATCATCGCTCGTGTCCACATAGGACACCGGTCTTCGTTTGACATAATGAGTGCGGTGTTGTGGGTGATGATTGTTGTTTGTTGTCGTAGAACGAAGTGCGGCGAATGAAGAAGCAGGGCGCAGGCGTCGAGGGCGCGCTGCAGGTACATCGTCATGGGTGAGCCTGGCATCCGTCTCTGATTCGGGTGTGCTGAGAACGGCTGGAGTGACTGGCGGTGAAGGTAAGGATATCTCTGGCTTTTCAGTGCACTGCTCCGTTGCTAATTTTTCCAATTGTTCTTGAAGTATTTGGTTCTGTACGATGTCTGACATCACAGCAGGTGAAGTCGTTCGCTTTGGTGACTGCGGGCCATTGATTTCTGATGATCGTCGGCTTTGTCTTGCTTTATTTGGGGTAGGGGATGTAGGTGGGCTGGTCATGCCACGTTCGATGATAGCAGTCTCCTTTTTTTCAGATGCTTGTGTTTCTTGCTCTATGAAAATAGTTATATCTCTATTCTAGGATAAATTCGTTGTTGCTTAGACAAGCCTTTCTCTTTTATATGCTTATATATACCTTGACGACGACTACTACTAAGTAGCGCACTTTTTTTATAAAATAAAAAGTAATTTGTTTTAATTTGAAACCTTTTTTTTTCTTTTTCTTTTTTTACCCTAATCGCTTTGTTTTCTTTTGTGTGTCTATGACAACTGTTTCTGTCGTAGGAATACAGTAAGAAAGAGCAGAGTTGTAAGAAAATAAAGGTGATTTTTTACCTTTAGTTTGCTTATTTGGTTTTATGTTTTGTTGTTGTACAGTGTCTTGTTGAGTTACATTACTGTTTTTTCCATGATTTAAGTGGAGCTTTCTAAAAAATTTTTGTGTTGCAGAGGAAGATCGATCCTTTGATCTAGCAGCAGTAGCAGTAGCTGACATAAAGAGAGAAAGGGAAGAAAATAATATAAAAAAGAGAGAGAGAAAAATAGATAATTATAGAAAGAGTGTGAGTGTTGCCTTATTTTTTGTATATATTTTAAGGAGTTCCTTGTTGTATACTCCTTAAAATTAAAAACATTTATTGGATTGACTTAATATTTGAAACGATCCTTTTTTTTTTTTCTTTGTTTAAAGTCTTCCATTGCTTGCATTTGTAAACATTTTGAACTTCAGCCAACTTTAGATTGCCTTTTATTATTTTTAGTTATTTTAATTTAAGAAAAAAAATAGGACTTCTCTTATTTATCCTTTTAATATAGCCTTTTGATAGTTCAAATACTATTTTATCTTGTTTATTAAATAATGGTCTTTATAAAAAGAATGGATCGCAGCCTAAACTTGTTTGTTACATGCACACTATTATCTTTTTAACACATCTGATCTTGCTCCTTTTTTATATATGAGTCCCCTTCTTCCCCTTTCTTTCCCAACTCCTTTACCTCGCATCATATAAACCAGTTCACCAAGGACTATTTCTTTTTTTAAATGGTATATTTAATATACAATACAAAAATAACCTAACATTTGCGCGGTAGACTTCTGCGATTACTATTTGATTAACCTATACATGCAGGCAAAAAGCCTAATTTTGATCCAAAAAAAACACACACACTCAAAACGCCCTTCTTCCAATAAGTTTAAATACAGAGGTCTGCATGTCCTTTCTCCTTACGCTTTCATTTGATAACATACTCTGCTCATTTTTCTTTCTTTTTTTTTTTTTTTTTTTTTTTTTTTTTTTTTTTTTTTTTTTTTTTTTTTTTCCTCTATAAACAACACTATCCTTCTATCCAACTTGAAGTAAAATTTAAAGAAGAAAAGAAAAGAAAAAAAGCCAAGAGAACGATTGTATATTGTAAGTAAAAGGTAACATTATGAGAGTTATAATGGATGAACAAGATGTGCACAGACTTATTTAACAAGCCAATGACTGCTCTGGTTGTCATCCTATATTACTTTCCTCCTCTTCCACGGATAATGTATGAGTTGCATATCTATTCCGGGCTGTGATTTCCAAAAAAGAATCCTGCATGAGCGGCTTATGGAATAAGGAGCAACCAGTTGCCAACAACCAAAAAGGGGGAATTTTTATTTAAAACAAACGTATTGACTGGCATTATATTCTGGGGATAAAGCCATTTCACATTAAGTCGTTCAATTTCTTTTTGTATAAAAAACTTTATTGATCACATAAACAAATTTTCTTTTGATCTGAATTTTAAGCAAAAAAGATTTGTAAATGTATCGAGTCAGCAATAAAGTCTTATTAAGCAATAAAAAATTCATCGACAATATCAACAATTTACTAAAAGGTAGCTTTTTTTTTCTTTTTTTTTTTTTTTTTTTTTTTTTTTTTTTTTTTTTTTTTTGCCTTCATCATCTCTATACCAGCAGCCTTTTTTTTTGTTTTCATCTTAAAACAAAGGAGGAAAAAGACTTTATCAGAAAATAACCGGTTGTTAGTATGAACAGGTTCTTTATGCAAGAATCTAGAAGTAGGACTCCAGCCTGGGGTTCCCGCCTTTTTTTCATTTAAATCAAATCATACAGTTTGAAATGCGTTGATCTTTGTGTTGACATCTAACAGGGAGGTAAACCAATATTTCTGACAGTTGTCATCTACATAGATTATTGATTCTTTACTACTTTATGTTACTCGACTAAGAAGCTTGAAAATCATTTACATCTACATAATGTCAGTGTAAATTGAGAAGAGAAACGTAGCAAGATGTATTATTGTTGATTCTTAACGTACATTTTAATATAATCACACAGTGGAAGCTAGCTAGAGAGGAATTTATAACAAACAGTATTTTTACTACCAATCAGGATTCAATTCAGTCTAGTTTGAAGGAGAGAGAATCCATAAGACCAACTTAAGGGAGTGGATTTAAGTGGTTTGTTTGTCTCGCCTGGGGCCTCATTAAATATTCTAAAGTTGAGTCACTTCAAACCTGATGTTACCGTCAAGATAGTGAAAGAATTCCTTCAACCTGACAGTAAAAGAAAACGTAGCGACAGACGAAAATCCAAATTCGAAATTGAAGAAGAGCACGACTACTTGTCATGTGGTAAAAGTACCAAAGCTCGTATCGATCATTTGTACAAGATAGGCAGCTACGGACAACCCATACCAAAAATTCATAAAAATTAACAGTGGCTAATTAAATTTGAACATACTCTATTCATCGCAAAATCAAAAAAGGGGAATAGGTCAATTTTTTTTTGATTCAGTAACCGCTAGAATCATTGTGCTGATTAGATTTTTTTTTTTTTTTTTTTTCATTTTCTTCCTGCTCTGTAGCAAACATGTCATTAACTTCTGTTGTAGTTGCAGCTAAAGCAAAGCAAACAGCAACCGTCTTTTGGTTCCATGGTCTTGGTGATTCAGGGGCTGGTTGGTCATTTTTAGCTGAGGAGCTTGCTAATCTCTTTCCTTATGTGAAATGGATCCTTCCTAATGCGTAAGAATTAAAAATTACATAATTTTAATCAACCTCAAACCAAACTTGCATAGTCCAGTTAAACCTATCACCTGGAATGGCGGATATCCTATGCCAGGTAAATAGTTCCCTGAATAACTTTGTAAATAAAGAAATTTTACATGTGTATAGCTTGGTTTGATATTTCTGGAATTGATAGACAAAGCTTAAAATCAGAAGACGAAACAGGCATGCTTGCTTCAATCACCTCTGGTAAACAAAAAAATTTTTGAAGAAAGTTATGATTCTTACTTTGGACTTTTATAGTGAATCGTCTTATCCGTGATGAAGTAGATAATGGCATTCCACCAAATCGTATCATCGTTGGTGGTTTCTCTCAAGGCTGTGTCCTTTCATTATTAACAGGCTTGACATCAGAATATAAATTTGGAGGCATCATTGGTTGTAGTGGATGGCTGGGTCTCTCACAGAAAATAGCAACGGTAAACAAAAAGACTCAATGTTCATATCAAAAATATTAAATAGCCATATTTAGATGGCCTCTGAAGCTAATAAGCAAACTCCTATCTTGATGTGTCACGGTGACGAAGATCCAGTTGTCAAGTATGAGTATGGTAAAGCATCTGCCGAGCAATTACAATCCTTGAATTACAATGTTACTTTCAAAACCTATCGTGGTCTCACTCATTCTGCTAATGCACAGGAACTTGGCGATATCGCGCAATTTCTGCAAAAGACCATTCCTTCTAACTAAAGTGTATAAAAAAAAATGGGCTTCCCTTGTTTTTTTTGCCATCTTGTTTATTGTATAAAGTGTGTTTACAATTCAATAGAATGAGCTCCATCTTTGTCGATTAGTGTAGTTTTAAAATTTGGTAAATTAACAATGAATCTCGTCTTAAGTTCTTGTATACACATTTTCATCAAAGTCTTTGCTTCATCTACAGACATATCTTCTTTGTAATGGCGATCCATTAGTGATGTACAAAAATAGGCACCATATCCCTGAGCACAGAATGGTAATGAAGCCATGGCTCCAAGGTAATCAATCCAATAAAGTTCAGATTTTTGTTTCTTTACATCATAGCCACCTATAATCAAATTAACAGAATATGGGTGCTATTAAAAGTATAAGCGAAAAAAAGATTGAAAACACATTTTTTATGCTAGTTTACTCTGCTTCGAAGGGAATCAGCTAATTCACGACGAGTAAAAGTTGCAGTCGCTTTAGGACTAAGTTCAATGCCGTTTCTAATGCCATATAATTTGATGTTTCGCTGAATGTATTCAGCAAAGTTAACAGTATCGCCTGGTTCGCCAGAATAAAGTAAAACTGTGTGTGAATTCAATTGTCTAGACTTATCTTCAGTTCCTTTCATCACCACAATACTACGAGCACTGACAGTATCAGCAGAAAGTAATGTGAATCCATTACCAGTAATACCAAAAAGACACTCCATTTTTATATTTTATTTGCTGTTTAATTAAAAAAAGAAGAGAAAATGCTTGAATAAGGACGCGTATGTGTGCCACATTGCTTGCGGACACTGATTTTGAATTTATACAAATGACGTGAACACCTGTCCAAAAAAGACACAGGAATTAATATTGAGCTGTGGCTTTTGGATTTCATTGCTCTCTTTTAACAATAGACATAACATATTCAATCTGTTCAAGATATGGCACAGTCTTCTGTCTTGTTATATGATAATCTAAAATTCTTCCAAAGTGAAGGAACTTTTTTTTTTTTTTCCATAATGCGATTAAGCTATCGATTGTGCTTTTGACACCTTTTCTAACCGCTTCATACTATCTGCATTTAGAATATTATAGTGCCGAGACAAAATTATAAGAAAATAATACTCCATTATCTACTTTTGATTCTTTTTGTCCAGCATTGTATTTTGAAGTAATAGTTAATCATAAAACAAGTATGGGAAGGATGATAAACAACCTATGTTCCTAGTTTCGACTTGATTTGATTGTTTTCTTTAGACCCTACCTCATATAATGTATATGCATGTTTATCGACAAATGTCGGTTTACTTAATCATTTTTACAGCTTTTTCACCTGAGACTGATTATTTATAGTTTTTTAAACGATTTTTTTCAACTTCATATTCCATTTTAACAAACACCTTTGGATGATGGTATTGCAAAACATAGTATCGACTCGTCATCGCTCTTTAAGGGATGTCTTTTCACATTCATTTTTTGGTGTTTAACTAGCATTTCTCCATTAGGCTTACAGTTTCATTTGTCATAGTTAATGTTAAATAACTCATCAAATCATTGAGATAGAGAGGGGAGGAGAGATTTTTTATTATACATATTGAGTCTAATTCATTTTTTGTAGTGATTTATAAATAAACAGGTGTTTTTTGTTCAAACCATTTTCCTTCTGTTACATCTTCAGAGGCTGCTTGTTTATCAGGTGTAGGTTCAGGTGTAGAAGCTCGAAGTACTTTATATAAACATTAATAAAAAATATAAAAAATAGAATAACTTTTCTTACTTTTTACTAAAATGCTATTATTCTCTTCTTCTTCTTCCTCATCTGCCAAAGAAAGCTCATTCCTTATTACTGCTTTAATTTCATTTCGTAAGCTTTCATTAATGCCTTCTCCTTTTTCCAAACACTGTGCAACTTCTTCCATTACTTGTATCTTTTGTTGAGTCTTTTCTTTATATTCTCTATAATCTATTTTACGCCAAGTAAGGTGAAGTGCCAATGATCCAAATACTGTCCACATCATATATTTAAGAAAGTATGAAAAGTGATCTTGTTTTTTAAAGTGATACACTATGTCATTAACACCATTATATTCTTTGGTTTGGCATGAATAAGTCTTCTTTGAAAAAAAGCTGGACTTATTTGATAACGGTTTCTTTGAAGATAGTTAGTTGATAATTTTGAAAGCATTACTATCAAACAGGTAAAAAAAAGCGTATTTCCAGGGACTGCTTTTAAAGAACAAGAAGTTTAAAGTCCACCAAATTTTGGTTTTTTGCTTTTTTTTTTGTGTACAAAATATGAATAATAACGAGAATCTGCAGCCAGCAATCACAACTAGTTCAACAATTACTAACAATACACATCTCTTGCCTTCTGTAAAGCTTCCTTTAACAAAGTCTTATACTTATGCCAGCCCTGTTCCAATACTACTAGCTGAAAATAGACCAGATAAAATCAATGAACCTTGCGTATTAGGAGTAGATGAAGCTGGAAGAGGACCGTGCCTTGGTAGTGATAAAGAAAATATATGTTTAATCGATTACTCACATTTGATTTTTTCAGGGCCGATGGTTTATGCCGTCTCTTATTGCCCACTCTCTCGTCACCAGGAACTTAGGGATCTCGGTTTTGATGGTACAAACAACGTGTAAGTTGGTACATAAGCAAATTTTAATTAGTTTTGTTATTGTTTAGATTCAAAAAAGCTTACAGAAGAAAAACGTGATCAATTAGCCAAGTTAATTGAAGCAAATAAGGACTGGATTGGATGGGCAGTGTATGTGATATCGCCTAGAGATATCTCCATTAATATGCTTCGACGGTAAATACAAATATGAAATTCGCTTTGTTAATTAATTAATATGTAATTCTATATTAGCCCTGTGTACAATCTGAACGAAATGGCGCATGATGCGACAATAAAACTTATCAAGGAAGTCGTTGAAAAGAAATTAAACTTGGAAGAGGTAATGATAAGAAGCGGAAAAAAAGATATTAATAAATTTTAGATTTATGTTGATCCAGTGGGCCCATCTGCTTCATATAAAAAAAAACTATCATCCTTCTTTCCTGGTATAGCCATCACCGTCGAACCAAAGGCAGATGCCTTATATCCTATAGTGAGTGCCGCAAGTATATGTGCAAAGGTCACCCGTGATCAGTACGTTCAAAACTGGGTGTGGACTGAACCAGGATTTGAAGGCACAATATCTAAACAGTTTGGTTCTGGATATCCTTCTGATCCAAACACAATTAAATGGATGGATAAAAATGAAGATGATTTCTTTGGTTTTCCTAGTATTATGAGATTTAGTTGGAAGACTATCTCTAACAGAATGAATTTAACACGAAATATTGAGTGGTAAAAACTAACATTTAGGCGACATTTTACTAAAAAAGAAAATAGGTCAGAAGATGAGGATGAAGAACCAACAACTAAACAGGCAGCAAAAGCCAAAGCAGAAAAAGAAGCCAAAGAAGCATTAAAAAGAAAGAAAGCATCCAAATATAATCACCACAAAAGAGGCAGAATTACACAGAACTTTAGTTTAGATGTTGAAAACATTGTTATTTAGAATAAATAAAAATACCACTTCCTTCTCTCTTTTTTTTTTTTTTAACTCAACTGCAACCTGTGGCGTTCTTCCGCTTGACGTTTACGATAAGCACGATATTTGACATCAGTTCCAAAGAGATAATCCCACCATCTGAAAGATGAAGCATAGTTTCCAATAAATGCTTGATGGTGATAATCGTGGTGATCAGCACCCGCCCAGAAAGGCACCCAGTGACAAAGAGACCAAGGGAAGTCGTAGCCAGAGTGAGCATCAATGGCTTGAAAGAGACGTAACACGATCCACAAAAGCATAGTGACCAAATGAAGACCCCATTGAGGTCCCATATCAAACAAGTAATAAGAGCAAGCGTGATAAACAAGTGGACCACCTACTATGATAAGAGGATTGTGGCCTTCATACATTTGCTCCTATCGTCTTTCGAGTAAACTTGAGTGAATACTATTAGTCAAGTAGAATTACTCAAGGCTTCTATGTTTTACATAATTGAACTTAAAAGCGAATAAACAAAAACTTTAAATAATAGATGGAATCTGTATAGAATCATATGAACTTTACATTCATCGTAGATCCAGTTGCTTCATGAAAGCTATAGTATACGTCGCTGACAAGCAAAACAAACAAACCATACTTCTATTTATCCAACTCACTTATCCTATCGTTTACACAAAAAATGAAAAGATATGAACAATAGGTAAAGCTTTTGCAATTACAAAATCATAAACCATTTAAAGCATGCATATCACTTTTTGTTTTTGAAATAATCAGTGATTTGAAGATCAATATAATTTTAATGCAACTGAATTAATTGAAAGCTCCTAAACTATACAAAGATATTATTTATAAACAGTTAAAAAAAAAAAAAAAAAAAAAAAAGTGATTTATGCTTACATACGTAAGTCTGTCAAAGTGTTTGAAATTGCTTTACTTTTCCTTATAGACACAGCTACCAGTTTAGATAGCGGTTGGAAAAGCCTTTTACTTATGTTAGTTTATTTTATCAAATTAATCTATGTTTCTTTGTCTTAAAATAAGGCATGTTTGTCTGAAAGTTTAAGCGGTGTTTTAAATATGCATAGATAGTTGTGATTGAGGAAAGCTTATTCTAAAATAAATCAGATTACAGACATTACATTGAAACCAATATGGATTTGATATTACTCATGAACAGAATCTACAAGCTACATAATACACACTTTAATATATAGTAAAAGTTCATGAAGTCTTTATTATAAAGATCATCTCTATTTATATAGCTCCAAGCAATTTTACCAATTCTTTGATTAAACAACATATATTAGCAAGATTTTTTATAACATACACTTTATTTTTACTACAGGCAATATGATTATTAAATGTAAAAACCCAATGTTAAAAACTATAAAGGTAGTGCTATGGATATTTAATAAGATTAAAGTTTTGGTGTTAACAAGTAAAAGTAAAAATCCTGTAAAACCTTAGCATAAAGAATGGAAAATGATATAGCATATCCTCCAATTTTTCTTTGGAGAGTTATATCAGAAATGAAAAGTTGATTTGTCATTTATGTGTAAAATAGTCTTATTTGTCGTATTTTTAAATTATGGCCCTACTCTTTAACTACATGATACATTTAATATCGTTTCTTAAAATCACACTAGCATACGCTTTATAAATACTTTTTTTTAAAGAGTGATTGTCAGTTTTGTCGATGAAAATAGCTTAAAGTATCAAGCTATTGTCTGAAACAGGGATAGAAAGACAAACTGTATATTTCGTATCTCATTTATTAATATATATATAAATGTACAGTTTCGACTGGTATAGAGATAAAAAAGAGTCGGTCTAAATGAAAGATACTTAACCATGTAGTTGAAGTTGCAGCACTAAAAAGCCCATATTTACAAAATTTGTCAGGCTTTGAAGTTGGTTTAAGCTCAATTTGGATTTTTTCAAAGACTGTAGGTTGTCAGAACCATTAGTTTGAAAAGAAAGCATTGGATGAGTTCAGGCATGTTTGTCAGCCAGTGTTCAACGTTCTAATGTCTATGAAGGGATCAATAACAAGATTGCTGTCATTGTACGGATTAGGTATAAATTTACCTTCATCTATTTTCATTAAAGAGTGTTTTTTTAGTTGACCAAAATCAACCTATCGAAGGGCAAAAAGAAAACATATGTTTAAGAGCACAGCAAATGCCACATATTTTTAGGTTATATATTCACTGATAAGGTATAAATCTCTTTTGTTTTAGACGGTAGTTATGAATGATAAGTAGTCAGCATTTTATGACAATCTTAGAATCATCATAGTTGTCCGTGACCACAAGAATGTGTTAAATTTAAGCTTGAAGCTGTATTGCTCTACACTTGATCACTCCATTCATTAAAGAAGAAATCATAATATTTCAAAGTAAAGTGATACAATAAACATATTAGAAAAAAATTTGTTAACTTTGGCTCTTTTGCAGATATTGTGAAATTTTCTAAGTAAATGGTCTAAAAGTATATTAGAAGAAAAAAAAAGGAATCGGGCAAATAACAAAGTGATTTTAGCTTACAATATATAATTTAACATAAATTTGCTATCCAAGGGACATTGATATTCAATGAAAATAGATCAAGCGAAAAGTTTCTCGATTGTGAAAGGAATGCATCATTGTTTATTATATGTTATATAAACTACATATTCATTACTCGCAATTTGGATATCGTATCAATAGCTCAAACTGATCTGAAATACATGATTGGAGAGACTTTTAAGTGGACATGTGGAATTAAGGATGCTATACATCAAAGTAATTTCAGGATGCAATCTAGCATTATATTTTCACAAATACCCTTAAATGCCCGGACGTTTTCCTAAATCCAGACTAATAATTACGTTCGGATGAAAGATGCTAAACATGATCAATAATATAAAATACTTGTCATATTTTAAACAATGATAATCAAGGACAGTATACTGTAAATTTTAATAGTTAGCTATAGATAAAGATTACTGCTATTCTTATATTTTGACTTGAATAAATAACAATATATTTTGAGCCTTACTTATTTTGTATGTTTTACTCATTATGTTTAATAAAAATTCTAAATACTGTGAAGCGAAACTAGATATTGTGAACATATGAATACACGAACATACGCTAGAATAAGTTCACAAGGAAAGGTGCCGTTGGTGGAGAGAAAGTATTTGCGACATTTTATGTAGCTTAAATATGACGATATTGTCAAAAAAAAAAAAAAAAAAAAAAAGGCGAGAGCAAAATAGGAGTTGGTGAGAGAGCATAAACCAGGGGATTGTAGCTAATCAAATCTTGAGGTTTAAATTTTCAGTAGATTAAGGAGTGCAAGATAGTATGTGTAGTAACTACAAGATTTAGACTAGGTACAATTGAAAGGATAAGGGGTGCAATAAACCACTACAGATGATCTTAGAAATAATAAGATGATGGAGATATGCTGGCCATTTTCTGACTTGTGTTTTTGGTGTAGAAGAATACCAGTAGCTTATGACGCAGTATAAGCACTTGAAGCAAAAAAAAAAAAAAGAAGGGAAAAATCTAGTGTCAAATATCTATCATAAGTACAGATAAAGATAAAGGAAAAAAACGAGTGCAATAGTTAAACAGGCAGCGGCAACAAAGCAGATCTGGTAGAAATCCGGAGAGATATGATTTATAGTAGTAAGAGAAAGGTAAAAATATGAGTTACAAATATCGCGTGAAAGTAGGTCAAAGTAGTATTTTTGGGGCATTCTATGCTGCCCATTGTATGCTTTTCTTCCAATGACTAAATGTCTTGAACATGTTATAATACTCTTGAATAGATTTTCTCTGCTTCCCTAACTGAAATTACGTGTATTTGTTCAATTGTGGAAAATTTTCTTCTAATTTCCTATCTGCAAATTCATGCGTAGTCTTTTGCACAAAATATTTACGGAATTCGAGGTACAATAAAATTTGCTAGGTCATCTGTTTGGCTTATCTGAAATCAAAATGTTGAATTCGTATCTTGACTGCCTCTGTTAAGAATATTAACAGAATCATTGGCACCATAATTTATTGCAAAATATTCTTCTACCAAATATTGCAAGGCATTAGTGACTTTAATATTATTTATGTAATGAAAAAGATAATCTTTTAATATGGTCCTATAGCAAATATATATCTAAAATAGAAATGATGTCAAAAATTGATTAATTGATTAGTGTCAGATGCATTAAGAAGAATATTTGTCTTGCAACCAAAAGCTTTCTAGTTTCGTCTTGGTCATAAACTTTTTATATGTATCTAAAAAAGTGGAAATTTAAATCAGAAATAAATGTATATATCTATACACGAATTTAACAGTACGCACTGTTTAGAAAATTTCTATGTATACGTATACTTCATATTTTGTGAAAATACATAGCCTTCAGGTAAAAAATATCCCATCAAGAATTATACAGTATATGATTAATTATTACCTTGTCTTTATTCTGGGCGTCCATTGCACTCTGAATATCACTTGAGTGCCCTTTTTAAGCTCATGGTATTACCTATCTTTAAGCCAAAGTGGTGATCTAATGTGATGGCGTGGTACATCATGAACATGTAATGTGTAAAGCTCCCATTCAAAACAAATTAGGTTGTGATTTAGTTTATTACGATATATATCTTAGTTAAAATCTACAAGTACGGCTATTATTTTTGAATACTTGAACAATCTAAGTTGGGAAAACATATCACTACATCTTGTACTAAATTTGGAATAAAGTGTAGAAGAACATCTGCCTCATGCTTAACGTTTGTTTACCGAACTATTTGACATCAAAGTTATGTCTGCTTGACAACTGCATACTAGTAAGAATTAGATAACGATCATGATTTTTTGAATTGGTGTTTATGTTATTGTTTAAACGCATAAGATACGATACTGTCCGAGGCGATGTTGGCCAGGGGATAACTATTTATTCTGCAAGCATTACTCAAACATTTGCCTTATGAAACTGTAAATTGTGACATTAAGCATGTGTATTCAAAAGGATGCAATAATCTTTGTTTTTTACATTAATGCAAACAGATTGTTCTTTAATTACGCGGTAATAATATTATTAATAAATGTTCTAAAATATACAAATATATGTGTTCTTTTTCTCTAGTTCGACTTCAACTTGCGGCGTTCTTCCGCTTGACGTTTACGATAAGCACGATATTTGACATCAGTTCCAAAGAGATAATCCCACCATCTGAAAGATGAAGCATAGTTTCCAATAAATGCTTGATGGTGATAATCGTGGTGATCAGCACCCGCCCAGAAAGGCACCCAGTGACAAAGAGACCAAGGGAAGTCGTAGCCAGAGTGAGCATCAATGGCTTGAAAGAGACGTAACACGATCCACAAAAGCATAGTGACCAAATGAAGACCCCATTGAGGTCCCATATCAAACAAGTAATAAGAGCAAGCGTGATAAACAAGTGGACCACCCACAGTACCAAAACCTAAAATCATTGTCTCAATAGGGTGGGCGTATTCAGCAGCAATTCCAAAGGGTGCAGCATATTCATGATGAACTTTGTGAACTCTCTTGTAAAATGGTGGCCAGTGCATAAAGCGATGCATGTGATAATGATAAAAGTCCTCGAAAATAAAGAAAATGGCTAATTGCGGTAAGACATGTTGCCTGAAAGTATTCATTGTTAGCTAGAAAGGTGAGAAAGTTCATAAAAGATCTAAACTTACCAGTCAGGGAAAGGAGCACTAACTCTCATTCCAATAAAGGTAGCCATAGGATGAAAGAGAAGGATCAAAGGACCTTCGAATACAAAATGAGAGTAAAGTACTTTCTTTGTACAATTCCAGTAGTCATCATTTGAGTTTGACTTATTCTAATCCCAATGGATGTTAGTATGATGAGGGTAAAAGCAATGTGGAGAAAGTACCTGTTGAAGCTTGTATCTTTGGAAATAAGGAATAAAGTCGCAGATTAAGAAAGGAATAAAACGACCAAAATAGACAAGCTCGTGCATCAAGAAAGCAAATATACCAGTTACGATAAGAGGATTGCGGCCTTCATACATTTGCTCCCATTGTGTTTCGAGCCAACTTAACTGAGTAGTATCAGTCAAGGTAGAATTAGCTAAGACTTCCATCTTCAACGTCAAAAGGTTAAAAAAATAGAAATATTTGTCAAATAAATAAACAAATTGAAAAAAGGTGTCACATTAGCATCCCTGTCATGTCACACAAATTCTGTATCTATGGCCGGTTGCGCTGCTTCTTAAAGTTTGCTACATGCAGAATGCTCATAGTTACTATTTTTTTGATATCTTTGTTATTCATAGAAAGAAAGAAAAAATAACATGAGCCTCACTATATTAAGTGATATTTGAGCAATAATAATTTTAATTGTAAGCTACTTTATGCCTCAAATATCAATTTTATAATTGTGCCTTTGATGGTATAAATTTATGGTCATTATAGAAGCGAGAATTTATAACCCCAAAAGGGGTATTTAAGCATTTAACTTGCTCAGTTTCTCTTTTCTAAAGTTCCAATATTTTTCTCTGATGATATCCAATTTAGTAGACAATTCATCACACATTTCTAGGGCAGCAGGATCAATAGGTGTTTCTGATTTCTTGGCGCGTTGTTCGTAGATATCAACATAAGCAGATAATATGTAAGACGATTCAACTTGGATATCAACGAGTTCTTTTAAAAGTGGTTCCATTGTATCCAAAGACTTATTTGACGCTTCAAGCAATCTATAGCAAAGAGAAATGGTAAATGGTTTGTATAATATATTTTTTTTTCTCCTTACGCTTTTAGATACGACCAACTACTTGAATTGTTTGGTGCTAATCGGATTTGTTTTTCGCAAAATCTATAAATAAGTCTAAGTACATACTATCGCAAACAGACAAACTCTGCTCATTTACTCTGTCTCTTTTTCAATCACTTCCTCAGTTGGTTGTGTTGGATTTTCAAATAAAACATAATATCTGTAATTCCATGCAGAGTTATTTCTGACGTCATACAAGATCAAGTCGCTGGTATATGTCAATTCATTCTCCCAAAGACCAAATCTCTTGACTACCCATTGTCGGTACGACCATCCATGGTAATTCTTTGAATCATTTTCCAATATGGAATTAATAAAGCTCAGTTCCCTATCCCCTGTACCCAATTTGTCTACAACAACTTGTCGGTGGTGCCTAAAAGAGTTGTGAATATAATAAGCCATTTTCCAGTTACTATTATCCTTTATACCAAACTTGGTAGTTTTTTGCCTGGTCTGCTGCTATGCTATCAATATAGTCTAACTCTTCATTGAGATCTTTGTTTAAGGCAAACAGTACGTTTTGTCTGTAATTCCTGTTTATGTAGATTCATAAGCCTGCTTTTTTTTTTAAATCTGTCTTGTTCTTACCAGACAGTATAGTGAGCGGGATTCATATCTATAATATCTTGCGTTAATAATAATACTCGCTCTGATTTTTCATTAGTGCGAATAACAGCTCGAAAGTAATCCATAGCATCTTTGTCTACGTGTTTTTGAGTATACGTGCGAAATAGTATATCTTTATTTTTTCTTACAATCTTCAGCATAAGCAATAGGGACAAGTGGATTAGCTCCGTCGTCTTGAGGTATAGGAGTAACGTCTTTCCAATCTGGATTTTCACAATATAACATTTGAATTACTTTTTTTTATAAAGAAGCCAGAGCGCTTTTATGTACAATTAAATTTCACCTGAGATTCAATTACAATGCTTCAGAAATCAATGAAGCAAAAAATGCCAATTCATTCTCTGACATTCGTCTTAAAGCCGCCATTTATTTCAGAAATTAACGTATAGTAAACGAACCCCACAACTAGGGCAAAAGCTCTCAAAGTAACTACTTTGAAAACCTTACTAGTGTTTATTTATTTATTTCCTTTCTTACTTTCATCCTTTCGTTTTCACCCTTGGTCCTAAAGGACTTTAGCTTTCTTCTACACTTCTTTTTACTTTAACAAGGCGAAATGATATTTATAAAGCATCATACACCCATCACGGTCATTTAAATATAGATAAACTAATTGTTTAATCATATAATGAACAAAAAGTGAATAAAGGGAATCTATGCCTGAAGGTAATTACGAATTTTTATTTAAATATTATGGACCTTTAGTTCATGATATAGTACAACAAAAGGAGCTTGATTTACTATTATAACACGAATAAGTTGACAATTGAATGCATCTTTTGGTATTACCTTCCACCGCCTGTGCGTGGAGGAGGTTCAGGAAAATCTAAGCCATCAATTATTATTCCGTTCTTCATATTATAATGAATGTAATAAGAAGTTTTATTTTAAGAACGCTAATTATATTCTATTCAATATGTTGTCAATTGATTGTTTTATGTACAGTTTATAGGTTATTTATTTAATGATATAATGAAAATTAAACGATTCTGTTTTACGATACAACAGCAAAAACATTGATCAGTTTTACTACTACAATTAATTAGCTATATATCAAGTCGAATAACTCCCCAATCTTCCTCCATAACTCCCCAACTGTCAAGTGTGGTGTTTAATAGAGATATAATTAAGAAAGATATACCAAATTATTAGTCATTCATTTGGAAAAAATAATGAAATTTTCTTAAAGAGATGCGCCTATATTCATTCAATATGTTGTCAACAACTTGTATTATTATCAGTTGAATTCAATCAAAAGGAAAGACAATCATGCCAGCACACTTATCACAAAGTTTTAAAGTTAGTTCATTTGATTGTTTAGTACGCATGATGCTATTATACTTGGCTTTTGAGATGTAAGACACCACAAGGGTAATAAAGTTATGCTTTCATTTCAAAAGAAAAGAACTAAAAGCAGCATTTGTATACACTGATTTATTGCGGTCGTTAATCTTTTACATGAAAAAAAATTACGGATTTCAAAAGTGAAATAGTATACGCAGGTTATTTACACCAAGATCAACTTATCAAGGTAAACATAAGATAAAATGTAGTCAAAATATACAATGCATTCAAAGCATACAACTTCTTAAATATAAATCCCATCATTACTTCTTTCTTTCATGAAAAGCATAGTAACACCTGATGTTCTTTTTTAAAAGTAGATGGCAAAACTGACTTGAAAACTTTTTCTTTTTATTGATTATAACTGAAGGAATTGTGTAGAAATGAAAGGGTGATATATATATCTGTGTTGGTGCGCATTTGCTATAAACCTATAATCCATTGTTCACAATAGCATTATGATTTTAAACAAAAATACCGTTTTATTCAATAATATTGCTTCATTATCAAACTGGTTTGGGATTCAGTTGAAGACCATATTTCTATTGAAGCATACAAATACGTTAGCTATAACTACTTTGCTAATTTAGCTTTTGTGTAGTAAATTTAGAAAGAATGCTGCTGGTTAATTTTACATGCTCAAAATCAAAAAATTTCTTGAACCCTGCATGAGATACTGAAGATTTCACAAAGGATATAAAGAAAAAAAGAGGGCTTTCTTTGACAATAGGACTTTTGACAGTCTAACGTTATCAATAGCTCAGCATTCACTGTTGTACTCTAAGTTAAATATGCAGGTTTTCAATGCTAAGATAATTAAATCATTCATACTGCTTATTTATTTCTTAACAAATTATGTCACCCAAATAGCTTAAGATATAACACAGCAGCCATTAGGAAAGCTACGTTCTCATACCATTAGTTATTGTATTCTAGATTTTATGTAATCAAAACTTACAGTTTGGTTGAATAGGATGGACCTGGATCATATGCAGTTTGAGTATATGCTACTTTGTTAATCATATATTGTTATTAATGAAATTTTGTAAAAATACGAGAAAATATAACAATATATATAGAAATTATACAATGTCAGTCAATGACTGTTTGTCTATAATAGGATTAACATCGGAGAGCAGTACCCAAACCGTTTGCGGTTTGCACAATGCAAAATAATACTTTACCTTCAATTAACCAAATTATCTTCTACAATCTAATGTATAAACAATGGAAGACCATTTATCAACAAAGTAAATAATGAACTTTTGAAGGAGTATGTAAAAAACTCATAAAATGAATGAAACAGGATTTGCTATTTATGTTTCAGTAAGTATACAACTGATTTAAAGCCTGTTTTTTAAGTTCTACACATGATGATTAGAAAGTAATCTTTCATTGCATTATTGATATTTATCCAATTGTTAAATAAAACAAAAACAAAATACTTTTTAAAGATTAAACAATGGATGAAAGGGTAATTGTATTTTCGCTCTGATATTATGATTCAAATTCAGTAGCCAATTCAATTTTTTTTTTTTGGCGGTTTAGATTTAGCTTAAAAGAGCAATTCTTAATGTGTAAAAGCTTGAAATCACAGTTGGATATAAGGAAAACAGATTATTGACGCAGTTTGTTTATTAGTTTGAATAAATGATTGTACAACCAATTTTTCTTTTCTTGGATTGTTAGGAAATGATACAGCAGCTTTTGTCATTACTAATTGTAAAGCGTAATTATCAATACTTTTTGTCATCATTTATGTACCAACAAAAACTTACAATTTGGTGCTTGGACTAAAGGTAACGGCTTGGAGGCTTACTGTTTCGATATCCATGTTGTTTAATGAAGCATCAAAGAGAATGAAGCATGTACTTATATGGATGACTGTATGTTGTCAGTCAAGCGTACATTGTATATTGATTATATAAAATTTGTGTAAATGCCAATAGAATTTTAAAAATGCTCTTTTTGACGACTATTTCTTTGTAATTAAAACCATTGCATAGTCACAGGCTTTTGTATTTCAATAGCACAGAAATAAAATGAACATCTTTTAGATGGGATATGATAGGGATTGATTTAAACCATTCGCAATAAAAAACGCAATTGTTAATCACAATCAAGAGCATCTCCTTTATTAACACAGCATGTTAGATATGTATCTCACAAGAGACAGTAATACTGTTGTACACACGTCATTAAAAAGAAAAAAAAAAAGACGTTTACGGAAATAAAGCAAACTGCAACTCATGAAGATTGACATCCTTTTTTTTTTTTTTTTTTTTTTTTTGAAAGATATCGATAGGCTATAATACAAAAGTTTAACACGGCGTTTTTACTTTTTCAATTATATAAAAGCACATACACACAAAAAGTACGCGTTAGGTTAATGATTCTGATAGAAATCCAGAGTTACTTAAGCAGATGTCATAAATTTTTAGTAGAGATATCCAAAGCTATTATGTACGTGATATTCTTGAGCTTCAAACCTTGAGCCGAATAGCGAGTATGGAGTTAGTAAAAAAAAAAAAAAAAAAAAAAAAGGCAGTACAGGTGTTTAGTACTTTTTTTTAAAATTTTGCGTTCCTTTTACTTGTATTCTTCTTCTACTTATTGTATTACACATGCATGTACTTTATACTGTTATTTTGTATGCAATTTTTGGTGTTATAAAAAAAGAGGCTTATTAAAAAATATGCCACGTACTCTTTGTTTTATTTGCTTAAATGGGATGAATTGTAGCACGTTTTTTCTACTTTTAATTTCCGCTTTTTTATTTTTTATTTATTTCTCTCTCATTGTTTTTATTGTAAAGTAATGGGTAATTCACTTTCAAAAAAGAAAAAATTAAACAAGAAGAAGAAATCTTCACGACCTATACCACCACGTATTGATATCAATGGGCAAGAAAATGAACATAGCACAAATACAGCACGATCCATCAATTCTATTTTAGTCACTTCTTCTAACCATCGAAAGAACCAACCGACTAATACAAGCAACTCAGGCTTATCACAACTGAATCCAAATTTTCCAACTAATAATGAAGACACAATACAGGTGGATCCATTCAAAGGAAAAGTAGAACACCCTCAACAACATAAATTATTAGCACAATCCGATTTTTGGCCACCAAAGAATAATGGACAACAAAGTTTGGATGTGATAGAAAACGATAATAATCAATTGACTGTATCCTCTGTGAATCAATTAACAACTCATTCGATTAACAGTATTCAAGGTGGATTACAAATTGATGATTACATTCGTCGATTGTTAGATGCAGGATATGCAAGCAAAGTACCTAAACAGTTATGTTTAAAGAATGCAGAAGTGACATTGATTTGTAGAACAGCAATGGAAATTTTCCTAAGTCAACCTGTAAGTAGACTGTTTGAGGAATGAATGAGTTGAAATTAATAAGAGTACAAGTCATTATTAGAACTTTCTGCACCTGTCAAAATAGTAGGTGACACACATGGACAATATACAGATTTACTTAGATTATTTGACATGGGTGGATTTCCACCTTCATCGAATTACCTATTCTTGGGTGATTATGTGGATAGAGGAAAACAAAGCTTAGAGACATTTTTGTTATTACTTTGTTACAAGATTAAATATCCAGAAAACTTTTTTATTTTAAGAGGCAATCATGAATCTGCTAATGTCACTAAAGGTAACGATAAAAAGTATACAAGCCCAAGGTACTGAAGTGTAAATAGTTTATGGTTTCTATGATGAATGTAAAAGAAGACTGAATCCAAAGATGTGGAAGATATTTGTTGATGTATTCAACACATTACCTATTGCAGCCTTAGTTGCTGGCAAAATATTCTGTGTTCACGGTGGGTTGAGTCCGTCACTTTCAAGTATGGATGATATACGTAATATTCAAAGACCCACTGATGTACCTGATTACGGGCTACTGAATGATTTATTATGGGCGGATCCAGCAGATATTACGGCGAATTGGGAAGAAAATGAAAGAGGTGTTTCTTATGTGTTTGGTAAAAAAGTGATTAATGACTTTTTATCTAAATTTGATTTGGATCTTGTCTGTCGAGCACATATGGTACAATTTGTATATATAAAGTATTTAATGTAAATAGGGCTTATACGATAATCATAGGTAGTAGAAGATGGATATCAATTCTTTGGTGATCGTACATTGGTTACTATATTTAGCGCACCCAATTATTGTGGTGAATTTGATAATTTTGCTGCAATTATGAGTGTCAATGAGGAATTACTCTGTAGCTTTGAGCTATTAACACCTATGGATCACCCACTGACAGTTAAATCGAGATAAAAAAAGTATATTCCCTTTCCCCTTTTTCTCTTTTATTCACACAATAATAATAATTTTGTTCTATTTTATTCTATTATTTCATAGGTTTTGCTTGTTCTTCAAATTTCTTTTTAATTATAAAAAAAAAAAAAAAAAAAAAAAAAAAAAAAAAAAAAAAGGAGAGGGAAAGGAAAGAATCATGCCTTCATTTGGAGAATACTGTTGCAGATCTTTTGTAACCCATATGATACACTTCCCCTTTTTTGATCGGCCAATTTTTCTTATTGGTCAATAAATTATTAAAATCACACTAAATATAAAACAAACAAAGAGGAGTGAGGGAAAGTAGCCTGGGATCTGTTCTTATTAAATCCTTTATAAGTCATAATGTGAAACTAAGAATATAAATGTTACCAACAAAAAAATAAAAGTGCTTAACTCGTATAATAAATGATACCCAAATAAAGTAAAAATAATTTGAAAGCCGATCGATTTAATTATAATAAGAGTAACTTGTATCCATGTGTGTTTCATATAAATAAAACTAATAAGCTTACAAACAGAAAAAGAGAAAGTATAAGGGGGTAGCAGTAAAGGGAGTACTAGGATAAAAAGTAGATGAAAAAAAGTAAAGGATGTCCCGCGTAAGACACGCACACACTCTCCTTATATGTTCATATCAGGGACAAAAAGTAACTTTTCATTACTTTTTAAAATCAAAGGGATTTGGAGTAAGAAAGGGCGCTTAAGAGAGAGATAGAGAGATAGAGAGAGAAAGGGAGGCTGGGAAATCCTATAAAAAAAGAGAAAAGAAATTTTCATCTTTCTTTCGTTTGTTATACACATTCAGAGAAAATATGTATAATTATTATACACCAAAAGAACAAGACAATGGTTTTTACTTTAATATACCTTTGATGGACTTTACATTCTTTGATTATTTACTACTCTTTTCTTATGATTGGTCTACTACTACTACACCCCCTCCTCCTCCTCCTCCTATCACTACTATTGATGCCAATTCTTCACCTGAGACAGTTTCTATAGACTGTCCTCAAACTGAAACTTTTGTACAAGATGCAGAAAAGGTAGACATGTCTCATAAACGGTTCAAGTGTGATTATTGTTCAAGACCATTTTCGCGTAAACATGATTTGGAACGCCATATGCGTGTTCACACGGGTGAAAAACCTTATGTTTGTCCTTGTTGTAAAAAGGCATTTCCTAGAAGTGATGCTCTAAAGCGTCATATTCAAATTGAAAGTAAATGCCGTACTAGTGATGAAGTGTTGGCTTTTCATAGACAAAGAACGAGAAGGACAAGGAAATATAAAAAATAATGTACAGCATTTGTTTTCATTCTCTATTGTTCATATTATTTCATACATAAAGGCTGTTGACAGTATCTTATTTCTCTTCCCCTAATCACCTTATATGTGCTTATATATCCATCCCTTTATAAAAATATGCCCTTTTAGAAAAAAAATAAAGTTGTATGCAAACTATCACCACTTTTCATAAGGTTCCTCATGAAATATAGGAATTACTATAAATGACAAGTGAAGTCTAAACTATTTATTTCCTTATTAATACAACAACGACAAGAAAAAGAAAAGAGGGAGGAAAGTAATATGATTAAGAAGAGATAGTAATTTGATCATCATCAACGATAGGATTTTGTGCTAATCTTGGTAAATAAATAGACTGTGTAGCAAGACGCGTTTCTTGTTGTGGATTGTGTGTGATTAAGATACACGTACGTCCTTTTAATGACTTCTCAACTAATAATGTAGATTCTGGATCTAAAGCAGATGTAGGTTCTATCGTAAAATGCAGTGAGTTTTCTATTTCCATAATCTATCAACTTACCATCTAATAATAGTATTTCTGGATTTAAAGCAAATGCGATAGCTAAAGCAGCTCTCTGCATCTCACCACCTGATAAACAGCTCCAATTCTCATAAAAATGACTTTCAGATAAATTCCAATCTAGTCCAATTTTGATCTATTACTCATCATATAAGTACTAACTAATACTACATAAGGTTTTACTCACTGGATCGCCCACGTATTTTCCTTTTTGTGAAGTATAACTTTTGGCCATATTAAATAAATCCATGGGTGTACCAGGATGAACAGCAGGTCTTTGAGGTACATACATCACTCTTGAACGCCAGGTTGGTATACCGTAATGTGAAGGACTATGTCCATAAAGACTACTCCTTCCTTCTGAATAGGGAACTAATTCAGCTAAACACTTTAATAAAGTCGTCTTTCTATCACAATCATATCATTAGTGTATCAATGCCTAATTTATGTATTTACCCTGCACCACTGGGTCCTCTCAAGACTAATATATCTCCTTTTTCTAATTCAATATTCACTTCCTTAAATAACCAACGTCCATCCTCTAATTGCATAGAGATCCCTAAGGCTTCAAACATGGGCATTTCTGGTATATAGCAAAAAAAAAGTACAGAAAAAAAAAACAAAAAACAAGATTTTTTTAAACTTTTCTCGGAGATGAAAGATGGGACCTTTGCTGAAAATAGATGGTTTACCCGTTTTCCAAATTTGAAACCATTAGTGACAAGACGCTTTTTGGCTTTTTTGTACCATTTTCAGAAAGTGAAGTCGCAATTTTACAAATTTTATAATGCAATATATACAAAAAAAACGACAAGTAAACGCGGCATTTATCCCTGAAAATAGTGTAAATACTTTGACTGATAGGATAATTATTTCTTTACTCGTTTATTGGCTTTGGATTATGTAAAATTATCATTTGAAATTTAAAGATTTAATTAACTATTCAAATAAAGGAATTAATGAAATGATTAATTCAAAACAGACATAGGAAGAAGAGTTACTTTGAACTCCTCTAGTACAAACTCTCATTAAACTAGATTGTTCTATATAAGTGCCACATAATTGATCTTTAACAAATCCTATTTTCCTAATCTTCTATACTGGGTTTTAGAGTGTTTTTAAGCAAAATATAACTTTTTTTAGTAAATTGAAATAACTGATTTGATATCGAAACTTTTTAATCAAATGTTTTGATTTTTAATGTATCATCTTGCTATCGATTTTGTTGTGAAAAAGACAGGTATGGGGAATACTGAATGATTCATATGGCTTGACTAATGTTCTAATCGAGCACAAAGCTTCTTTTTTTTTTTTTTTTTTTTTTTTTTTTTTTTTTTTTTTGCTCTAATTCTACATCGATCTCTAAAAGATCGCTCCTTTCCTTCATCAAAATAGATCATCGTAACTTACGATATATGAAGAGTAACTTTTTTTTTGCAAATAGATTATTTTATTTTTAAAATATAATAGGAGTCACTCGTCCAAGCGCAATGTGAACCAAAAAAAAAAGAGCATAAACGATTGAACATGCTAGTTAAGATCGAATCTGCCCCTTTTAATGGTGGCAAACTGCGATATAACACTAGTAACCAGTTGTTTATCATTGAAAGGAAGTCTGTCAATAGTAAATCTCCAATGGGCACACGAGATAACGGAGAGCATACAGCAGTTGAGGATCTAGGGATCAGTGTTGTCAACAAAGGGAAACCGCTGAAAGGGCCAGATCAAGCAAACATCGTCTTGAGTGAAAGTGAGGTGTGGACTAAAAAAAAATTGAAAACATCTATCCATACTCTACATTTCTTAGGGCAGCTCATGAAGGGGTATTGTAGGTCTTCAGTGTTGGTAAAGTAGAATTTACACTGTAAAGAGGCCCAACTATTGTCAAATCTTGAAAGAAGTGATTGACTATAGAGTTTACAATGGAATAGGCGATACCATAAAGACGGCTTTCAGGCGAAACAGGCATTTTCCAAAAAAAAAAAAAGCGATCACTTGGACGTTAATGTTTATGACATTGTCGATACACGCCCTATATGGAATAGCTGAGATATACGATTAAACATATTTTTATTTATAAATTATTAAACCTCTATTGGGCGCACGATTGTAATATTACATCTTTTCCGCCCGAGGAAGTTCATAAAGGAAGGATAGTGGTGACTAAAAAACCCCTTTTGGGATCAAGGGTAAAAATGCTTTGGAAAAAGTGAATGGGATCAAGGGTAAAACACACTAGTGAGAAGGAAAAGAAGGTAGCCATTCTAAGAGTTTTTGCCCAAGGTGAGTGAGCGGAGTAGGTGGGATCTTAGCGTGATATAGGTAACCGAGTTCATATAGGATTCTGCATATAGTTGGCCAACGAATGGTTCACGAGAGTGTTGTGTTAGGAGAGCGAGGTTTCTTGGTAGGTAGCATATTTAAAAGGAAGGGCAATGGGTCAGAGATGGTTTCGGGCATCATGAGTCTACGGTGCATCTGGAGACAATGAGTGGTATGGGCTTTTGTGAAGGTTGGCCAAGGTGCCGAGGGCAGACTTTGTATCGACCACCAGGGAGCCAGCCAAGACGCCAACATATGCAACTACTTATTTCAGACTTGGACATAAGTAGCCATAGGACAGGGTCGAGAGAGATAGTTGGGCGGCAGTGTTGAAGGAGAACGGAGGCATGCGTGGAACGTTTATTATCGAGGTTGCCTTGACGGTAGTCTTGTTGTATCGACTTTAAAGAGCGACGATCCAGGGACTCTGGGTCGGGGAGACATCTCTTCCAAATGGGAGACCTAGAGAGTCTGTACCATTGGAAGTGGCTTCGGGGCTGGCGGATATGTGGAAGAAGATGGTGTAACAGAGCATATTCGGGAAGAGTAAGAGAACGCAAAAGGAACTGAGATTGTAGAGCATAAGCACGTTCCTGCATGGTTGGTAGCTTCGACATATGTAGCATTACCGCGATGGAAGATGTGTGGGAACGCTGAGATATACACTATTTTCATAAATTATTCGTACCCCTCAGAAAAATAAACTTCAGCCATCAAAAGAAAATAATTTCGTGCAATTCAAGAAAAAACATCCGTACATTATCAAGATCCTTCCTTTTTCACTTTTATATCAACTTTGAGTAGTGGTCCCTGGTATTTTAAAAGCTCTAGCTGCTTCTCTTACGCCCATGTTTTTCTCATAAATAAGAAAAAAAAATCGCTCTTTATCTTCACGTTTGTAGCTTCTGTAGACTCGTTTTCCCTTTTTGTATAACCGGTTATCATTGGACTCCTCGAGTAGCTTCTCTTTTTCTTGTTCCATTCTCTTGGGTGGATAAAATATGCCTCGTGAAAGAAGAGAGAGTTTTTTTTTTTTTTTTTTTTTTTTTTTTTTTTTTTTTTTTTTTTTTTTTTTTTTCGAAACCCATGCCTTTATCTGACATTCATACGAGTAATGCTGCTTTTTGCTAGAGCTTCACTTCTGAACTTTTTTAAAAAAAATTTCCAGCCACTTGAAACTCAATGCATAATACTTATAAGCATGATTGCAGAAGGCAGTTTTGCTAACAGTGAGATTAAGGGATTCAATAGAAAATTTGTGGCTCATTTGGTCTAAAGTCATTGGTGCATAAGTATCTATAATTACAACAACAAATTGGGTATGTTGTTGTTTCATGCTGGTCATGACATCCTTACTAGGCACCCGCTTTTTAATTCAAAGAACTGTACCTTCTTCTTCCCGTTGTTTTTTTTTAATTGATATCCTGAACTGAGACTGATACTAGCGTCAGAAATAGCAGTTTCTACCTGAGCTTACTCAATGACTAAAAGCAAGAAACGATAGATCTGATTTGCATTGTAACTGCGATACGTGTTCCTTTACATCTTTAAATTAGCCTTACTGGCGTGAGTATTAGAAGACTCCAACCTTGAATATCAACGTTATTGATTTTTCAGATTCGTTCTCATTTCTGAGATTATTCGTACTCACTTCCTCTTTGCTACTCTTAGAGTTTGAAAGCTCTTGAAGTACTTTAAAGATTTCCATGGCGCCAGGACCAAACTCATACTTTACTCTCATCATTGACATCAAGCTTTTCGTTACTTCTCCAGTTATTTCTTTGGCGTAGTCTTGCTTACTGAGAGATAGGTATTCAAAATTCGTTTTGTCAGCCATTGTTTATTAATTGAGAAAAAAAAACTTTACTTTTATAAAATCTTCAAACATTTCCAAACATTGCGGTTATCTTTATCAAAAACTTGTAAAAATCCAGTAAATAATGCGTTTCTGTTTCTCCATCAAAAAATAAATACTTAGTATCACAAAGGGCGATCTTTATTGTTTTAGACAAAATGTGTCATATTTCCCCTTTCATTATTGTAAATTGTTATTAATAATCTACACGCTTTTCAGATAATAAAACTTACAGGTATTTTTATAGTCGTGATAACTTTGCTACGATTTAATACTTGCAAACAATCAATCACTTTTGGTTGAGGAATGTCTGTTGCTTTCACCAAATCTTTTCGTGATCTAAAACATACAAATTAAGCTTTAGACACATGTTACAGAATATAAAGAGACTTACAGTCCATTGGGATGAGCGATCAACGCCTCTAATACTTTTTGCGTATATCCATTTTCCACCTATATGTATGTATATATGTTAAGAAAAACTTGTTCGTGAAAAAAAAAAAAAAAAAATAGGATTACAGTTTTTCCACGATAACGTTCTGGCAAATGGTTAATGATTTCGTTGATTTGATTCTATATATGAATAAGTCAGGATCAGTATCATCATTCCTAACTCTTTTGTCTATCTTTACTTTAGATTCTATTTTCTTTTTCTTTACAGGCAACGGTTTAGGAGCTGTGCTTCTTCTTTTCCTTGCTTTATTTTCAGTACTTGTTGAGGGTGCAGCTGGGACAGATGCATCTGTTGTTGTTTCTTTATCTATTACATGAGACGAGTTCAGATAAAAGCCAAATAATAATAGTAATAATAAGAAAAAAGAAGATGAATTTACGTTGTGCTGTAGGGAGATGAGTTGTATTAGTTGTTGTAGTTTGTTGTTTTTGTGTAAAGTATTGCCATACTGATTGATCTGTTGGTGACTTTTTCAAATAGTAATTAGATACTTGAAAAAGCAATTTTTGGTAGACTTACGTGTCTCCAATGTATAGTTTCGTTATTTGCTTGTAAGCCAAATAAAAATGAACCAAAAGAACGATTGAAATCAATCAAAGCGCCATCAAGATCATTTAATTTTTCATACTTGTCTGACACATTTCTTATAGATTTATTGAGCTGTTCTAATGCAGGCCCCAATATGGTATCTACTGATGGTCTTAGTATAGGCTCTACTGCCGATAATGAGACATTGTCTGTTCGTTGAGTTAAATTTTCGTTTTCTGCAATCATTTAAAATAGAAAAAAAAATCCATAAAAATAAATAAAAAAAGCTGTAACCTTAAACTTTTAATATAAATGATAAAACTTCAATATTTTCACAACCATGTTGAATTGAGTTCTCTTGCAATTAAACAAGCATATAATATGTCCTTCATATTGACTACATTTCTATAACTTCAACAAAGTAAAACTTGGATCCATCATAAAGATATATGTATTATACTAAGTTGAGTACTACCTTGTATTCCAACAGTGCAAGGAACTTTTTTTTCTTGGTTTCCAAATGTAAGCACTTGCCAACAAACAGACTTCTTTACCGTATCTTTATTTTGAACTTGTCAAGATAAAGCTGAACATACAAAACTGCTAAAGATTTTTTTCAGCATAGACCTTACGTCGTACTTCCTTACTAAATTCTTGAATATTGTATGAGATTACCCAAGGTCATGTTATATAGTCATCACGATGCATAACAACCTCAGCAAGTTAGACTGTGCAATTTCGGTTCCTCAATCATCAGTTTTATAAAATAAGACACAGTTTGTGTTTAACGGGTTCTCTCCTGTCTTCACTCAGTAAAGCGGTTCAAGAGACTTATCAATTATTAAGTTTCCCTTTTCATTTTATTTCGCTTTTAATTGACTGCAAACTACTCCCACAGTATCACGTTCTTTATGATGTATTTCAGCGTTAAACCTGTTCAAAAGCCCCCGCTATCATTATCACCAAATGACGTGGTTAGCCAGTTAAACGATAAATCATCCATCCAAGAAGGTATTATTATGACAAAAACTGTAGACGCTCAATCTTCTTCAATCAATACAGAAACAGCGCCTGAAGAACGCATCTCGCTGTTAGAAAAACAAAAAGCCAAAATGTACAACGTTTGGAAAACCTTAAATGACAGGTCTGCAGAGTTGTTACTAATGGATGATTATACTCTTCTCGAGGCCAATGAAAAATATTACCCTACATAGAACAAAGTATTCAAAGGCGTACTAATTTAATTGAAGCTGAACGAAAACTTATTAATTTAACTGTGCCCTTAGTATCACATTATTTTAATGACAAGCACATTCCCAGTGACCAATTACCAAAGTGCTCGATTTTGACCCCACCGCAAGTGCCCTATATAAACTCACTCACGACGATGGTAATAAGAATAATAAAAGCTCTACTAACAAGCTATCTTTAGAAAGGTTCCTAAAAATATTTGAAAGAAAATTTCGCGACTATGGTGTCTCGATTGATGAAAATTGGTTGCCAAACTTGGAAATTTGTTTTGAAAAGTCTGACAACAAACTTGATCACGATTGGTTTCTTGTTATGTGAAAAGACCTATTGTAGAATTGAAAAAAAAAAGAAATTGGGTTCAAGTTAGCTTCTCAAACATCACAGTTGTCTTGGACAAAGCATTTGGTAAATTTTAAGCAAGTAGCAACAGAGTCCCTTATGGCCACGATTCACTGTTTCCGTCTGTCTATCACTGGTACCAAGTTCTCTTCTTTTTAATCAAATCCTATCTTTAATACTCTTTTTGTTACAAGATTATTTACAGCTAAGTATCAATATATAACCCTTGACGCTGTTGAAATGTACAATAAGCCTCCTCTTTCGGATGTTACTGATACAACAAAAGAAAATATATATGTTTCTAGTAATGCTCCCATGCTATTTTACCTTTCCTGGGATGAATTTGAAGCTATTCTTGTTAAAATTGGCAGTGTCAATTCTATGAACAAAGGAGCAGAAATTGAATATAGAGATGACTCAATGGAAATACAATATGATCAACCTTACAAATATAGAATGCGCAAGCGAACCTTTAAAGCAACAATTCCAACTCAAAACCCAAGCAAAAAGAAGTCCCGATTATTCTGTATCTCAAGACAAAGAAATTATGGTCAAGCCCTTTAAAATAGAATATATAAATATACACAAAGAATACATTTAATAGAGAACATCTTTCTTCTATCTAAAAAGCTCTATAGCTTCTGACTTATTTGGTTTTAACTACCTGGGAAAGATCATATATTTACGAACTATGCTTTGTTGGCAAAACCGAGAATTAATCGCCCTTTCATGGTAGGAAACTTGTTTATGGTGAGTCCAGTTATGTCGCTAATATTTAAAATTGATCCTTTTATTACCTAACTTATTGCCAAAGGGAACAGAAATGAAGGCAGAAATTCAAAAAACATATTTAGTAATTGTTCAAAATTTGGATTCAAGTTGTACTTTGAAGCCCTTTTTTTTTAACTCAGGACCCTATAATAAAACATAAACTTGATCTGACTTTCTTTCACTTACGTTTCATCTAGAGCATTCTCTGTTTCCGAGTACTTTTCATCTGTATTACATAAAAAGACAGTTAAATTTCAAAGGTTTTTAGAAAAGGTAAAGTAAAATAAGTAATCTACGGTATACATTTGTAGCATGAAAATGTAAAAATTGGTTTGAATATTTAGACAACTAAGCACATAAATATCAGTATTCCTTCCAAATACCTCTATGCTTACTTTAGAAAAGTACCAACGCTTGTGTTTATATTTTCAGGATAGGTCTTGATATCAGATCAATGATGCTGATTCTTATTTGTTTTTTTTGAAAAAAAAAATCTAATCGAACCCTAAAAAGCAGGGCACTTTGAACAAATGGAAAAGCGACTTCATTTATGCCAAATATTTTTTTTAAATAGTATGAGGGTTGCTACTAAACGGTGACTAAATACCGCGAACACTTTCAGTAGTAGAAATGACAAGCTTTTTGGCCAGATTCTTTATTTTTTCACCACTAGAATCTCTCAGAAGCTGTACTTTTTTGTTGATTTCTGTAGGCGCCAGGTTGCGTGTACAAATAACTTTATCTCGACCGTTCACTATGTAAGAGTGTTTCAGTTCCAAGTTATTATACCAATTTAAAGAATTAACTTACAATAATAACCACGAATAATTGGATGGTGAGCAGGTCTCGGTTGTACAATGACTTCTATTCGCGGATTCTCTGCTGCAAATTTGGTCAAGTCCTTTTTTTTTTTTTTTTTTTTTTTTTTTTTTTTTTGTAAATAAATAGTTTATTTTTATTTGTAAATTGTAATAGGAGTCATACGTCTGAGAGCGGATATGAACCAAACGGAACAGAGTGTAGACGATTGAACATGCTAGTCAAGGTTGAGTCTGCCCCTTTTGAGGGTGGCAAGCTGCGACATAGCACGAGTGACCAACTGTTTATCAATAAAAGGAAAGTCGTCAATAGTAAATCTCCAGTGGGCACGCCAGATAACGGAGAGCACACAGCAGCTGAGAGTCCAGAGACCAATGTTGTCAACAAAAGTAAACTGCTGAAAAGACCAGAGAATTGAGCATACATCGTCTTGAGTGAAAGTGAGGTGTGGACTAAAGAAATTGAAGGCATCTATCCATACTCTCCATTTCATAGGACAGCACACGAAGAGGTGTTGTAAGTTTTCAGTGTTGGCAGAACAAAATTTACATTGTGAAGAGGTCAAACCGTTATCAAATCTTGAAAGAAGTGATTGGCTATAGAGTTTACGATGGAATAGACGATACCATAAAGACCGGCTTTCAGGCGAAACAGGCATTTTCCAAAAGTGACCACTTGGAAGTTGGTATTGGTGACATTGCCGATGATGGTAGAGATCGCTGTATTAGAGACAACCGAAATGGTTTAGGTCTGTAATTGATCCATTGGGGCTGCGAACAGAAGGCATCGGTGAACGCTGAATCATCTACCTCACCAAATGGTTGATCTTCAAGATTTTTTTTTTTTTTTTTGTAAATAAATAGTTTATTTTTATTTATAAATTATAATAGGAGTCACACGTCTGAGAGCGGTATGAACCAAACGGAACAGAGTGTAGGCGATTGAACATGCTAGTCAAGGTCGAGTCTGCCCCTTTTGAGGGTGGCAAACTGCGACATAGCACGAGTGACCAACTGTTTATCAATAAAAGGAAAGCCGTCAATAGTAAATCTCCAGTGGGCACGCCAGATAACGGAGAGCACACAGCAGCTGAGAGTCCAGAGATCAGTGTTGTCAACAAAAGTAAACTGCTGAAAAGACCAAAGAATTGAGCATACATCGTCTTGAGTGAAAGTGAGGTGTGGACTAAAGAAATTGAAGGCATCTATCCATACTCTCCATTTCATAGGACAGCGCACGAAGAGGTGTTGTAAGTCTTCAGTGTTGGCAGAACAAAATTTACATTGTGAAGAGGTTAAACCGTTATCAAATCTTGAAAGAAGTGATTGGCTATAGAGTTTACGATGGAATAGACGATACCATAAAGACCGGCTTTCAGGCGAAACAGGCATTTTCCAAAAAAGTGACCACTTGGAAGTTGGTATTTGTGACATTGCCGATGATGGTAGAGATCGCTGTATTAGAGACAACCGAAATGTTTTAGGTTTGTAATTGATCCATTGGGGCTGCGAACAGAAGGCATCGGTGAACGCTGAATCATCTACTTCACCCAATGGTTGATTTTGATTCAATATATGAGGCCAGATAAGTTGATTTAGCTTGATGATACGATTATGAATATCTCGGCTTAACTTAGAAACCAGACGAGGGGAGGAAGGCTGGTCAGATGACAATAAAGGTCGTATACATCCAAAGTGGTGATCATACGTAAAAAATTGAGACACCTTGAGTTTTTTGTGTCGTGATCGAGTGATCCAATAATCAGTAGGAATCATAGCGAATATAGCAGACAGGGGCAAGCGGAGAAGTGTGGCAGGAGTACACTTTGCCTGATCTGTATCTGCATATGCGAAAGAATCAACTGCCTCATATATGTTTTGCATAAAGTTATTGGCGTGAGCAGCAGGACGTAATCGCAAAAGAGGGAAAAAGAGAGCCAGTTTTGTTCCAGTATTTCCTGAATGGAAACGACGGATATGATCTAGCAATATAGGTTGACTACAAGACTGAGGGTGGTTATCTTCCAGAACTTGACGAAGCCAGCGTATCTGTAGGTTGTGTCGTTGAATTTGTGGATCCAAAAGACCTAACCCACCTAACTTTGGATCTAAACACAACTGCGTGTATTTGATCTTAGGTTTGCAATTATGCCAGACAAACTGATAAATCACAGAATTGAGCCGTCGAAAGAAGGTAGTCGGCAAATGAACCATCCGCAGAACATACCACAATTTAGAAAGTATTAATGCATTCACTATGGTAACGCGGCCTTTGATAGAAAGTCTACGTTGAGAGTAGATAGTACATTGAGATTTCACTGTCTGTAACAACTGTTGTTCTAGATAACGACGCTGATGAAAAGACTGAATCAGGGGAAAGCCAAGATATCTAAGTGGACTAGATGACGAATGATCGTGCCATTGGGAAATACCTTGTGCTGCTAGAAAAGCAATCCACTCTGGGTAGGAGCGTCCATCCAAAGAAAATGCTTCCGTCTTGTGAATATTAACCTTAGCATTGGATACAGACCCATAGCGGTCTAAATGGTGGCGTAGGCGACAGTAATCATCCGTGGAATGCAACAGGACACATACATCATCCGCATAGGCAAGTACCTTTAAGGGTGGGGGCATGGTATTGGATGTTGTGGTGGCCGAGTTGCTAACAACTTGGAATTGGAAACCTTGAAAGGAAGAATCTTGAAGGATATGTCGAAGAAACGGTTCCAGCGCAATGTTGAAAAGAAGAGGCGATAATGGATCGCCCTGTCGAAGACCACGACGCTGATCAATTCTGTTGGTAAAATACCCATTGATATTGATTCTCACCGCATTTCCAAAGAAAAGACTCTCAAGAGAATGGACTAAAGATGGAGGAAAACCAAAGGCTAGCATTGTTTGACGCAAGTACATAGGGTGGACGCGATCATAGGCCTTTTCTTGATCTAATAAGAGACCAATCTCAGGCCGTTTTTGAACATGAGCTTGTTCCATGAGTATGTTGAGAATCATGCCATTTTCAGCTATAAAGCGATCACCAAGAAAACCAGTTTGATAACGATTGATAATTGTGTCCATAACGGATCTCATCCGTTGGTTAATAATGCGCGTGTAGATCTTTGCATCACAATTGATCAAGGAAATTGGTCTCCAGTTTTTTAGGGTAGAGAGATCCCCTTTCTTTGGCAGTAATCGTACACGTAAATCTTGCCATGATGAAGGAAAGGAACCAGTAGCTAGCGCCGTATTGTATATCTTGGTAATAAGATCCTTTAACGGTGAGAACTGATAAATGAGATGCATGAAGACATAACCTAAACCATCCGATCCAGGACTACTTTGCTTCCCAATGACTTTCTTTGATTGTTCAATTATGTCCTCAATCGTAATTGGTGAGATTAGATAACGACGATCATCTGCAGTTAATTGTGGTAGATCTGCTATGTCTTGCAGGTAGCAATCAATATCATGCTCATCCACAGGATCAACTGAATAGAGTTCTTGGTAAAATGCTTGACTAACCTCCAGGAGTTGTGTACGAGAGGATACAGTCGACCCCGATGTAGTGTCTTGTAAACAGTTTATGCTCTGTTCGACGGTTCGTACCTGGTGTATCCGCTTGAGATAACCGGCCGATTTCTCTCCATGTTCTCTCCAACGTATTCCCGCCTTTAATGCTGCAATACCCACCAACTCTTGTTGAAGAGATTCAATTTGTTGGTCCATAACAGGAAGACACTGTATCCGGATGGCTATAGGTGGCTGGCTTCGGAGGAAAGCATTACGCTTGCGCTGTAAGACCTTAATTGACTTTTTGCGCCAGTTGGTGTAGTCGACTGCATAGCGTTGAGTAAATAGCCGTATCTCAGATTTGACGTAGTCCCATTGTTCTTGTGCTGTCATCTGATTAGGCAAAGAAGATACAATACCTGTGAGTCGTTGCTTTAGTTGTACGCGGTACGCTTTCTGTTGAGCCAAAATGGGGTTGGCACGCCAGAGACCAAACCCAGTGGGAGTTTGGCCTAAATTAATCGAAAGAGAGAGCAATTGATGATCAGTCCACGAAGAGTGTAGTCGTTGTATATCTGTAGACTTAAGCATTGGGCGCATCTGATTACTAATGAAGATGTAATCGATTGTAGAATAGATCTCATCATTGCGGCGGAATGTTGGGATATTACTATTGTCCCCACTATGCATCACGTTATAAAAGGATTCCTCTAGATATGATACCCATTTTAGAGATGTTTGAGTTGACAAGTTACGACGATGATAAGAATAATTGAAGTCGCCAAGGATAATGATCCGGTGTGGGTCAATATCAGATACAGAATTGAGAGCATCTAACACAGAATCAAAAAACTCTCTTCTGTCCTTACCTGTAGAAGCTGGAGCATAAACCACTAATACATGGAAAGGAGCATAAAAATTTTGTGGATGACTGATTTTGGATAGAATAATGCGAGGGTTTGATGGAATCAGATTGTCTGATAGTTGATATTTGGAAGAAAAGGAAAGTAAGCCACAATGGCGAGTCCATAGGGATTGAGATGCTTGAAATTGTACATTGATGAAGTTTTCATGGTCTGTGGTGGTGTGTGTTTCTTGAAAGGCCATTATGTTGAAATTTAAAGAGCGTAAGTAACGTATGAAATTGGATTGTTTTTGGGTATCATGGGTCTTCACCAAACTGTTACAGTTCAATGAAGAAATGTTGAATAATAGTTCTTTCGATCTATTATTCATTATTGTTTAGATTGGGTTAGAGCACCATCAATGTTGAACACTGTGGTGCCGTGCTGCTGATCTCTAGGGATACATTCTGTTATTGGTAATCCCAGATTATCTAAAGAGTCATGACGAAAGTTATATCCTACTGGGGCACCATTATGGTGGCTATCCATGGCAGTCTGATGTTGAGACTGAGGAATGTTTTTGGTAGCTTGGTCCACAATAACTACGTCCGTAGTAACATGTGTATTGTCTGTATTTCCAGTGTTAGTTTCCATTTGAATATCTTCCTGCGAATCAGCGGGTGTAGTGAAGAGAGCTTTCAAAACCTCTTGAGTGGATACCAAGATAGAGTCCTCTTCAGTTGTTAGCAAAGTTGAGGAATGGATCCTTGGGTCATCACCAGATTCATTCCGAATAGAACGTTTACGTTTCATAATATTCGAAGTGAGAGGTTGGGGGGAGGTGCTAGGCATAGCTATGCCATTGGAAGCTTGGCTCGACTGGACTTCATCTTGAGCTACTCTGTCCTGTGGAGCATTAGGAGTTTTCCTGGCCTTTTTAAATGGCTTATTCTTGCTTTTTGCGCATTCAGCAGCAATATGGCCACTAGCACGACAGTTCCAACAAACACGGGATGAACGTTTCTTTGGACAATCAGGGACGGCATGTCCTTCAGCATGACAGTAGCGACAGTAGGTGGGCATGTCACTCCACACAGCATAAAAACCTTCATCTTCTGACTGGTACCAAGGAAGATGGTGAGAAAGGGGAGAGAATCTGTCATCATTTTTTGGGACACTCAGTATAGCATAGCCCGTACCCATATAGGTGCCGGTGTGAGATTCTCGTAGAATTCCCAAATCAAGAACGGAGCCATAAGGTTCCAAACTCATTTTTAATTGTTCTTTAAGAATGTCCTCTTTAAGAAAGGGAAGGTTCGATAGTCGAAGTCGAACTAAAGGGACAGCTGGATCTAAGGCTCGACAAGGTAAAAGTCTAACCGCATCATTTTCAAAAGTGATGCCGTCTTTAAGAATTTGATCAATAGCTGGATCTAAGGGATCAAAGTTGATTTCAGCGATCTTTCGACTGCCTTCTTTGGTAGTTGCGACTGCAATTCGTGATGGAAATTGTTTTGCAATTAAGGCCATAAGCTGCACGGGCGATTCAGATCTATCAGTCATGTCCAGGAGGACACTACCTGGAGAACGTCCTGCTCTCCACACTTTAGAGTAAATAACTTTGTCTTGTTGACTGTTGTGAATATTGTTTTCAAAAGTAGCATTCATAAGTGATGTTCGCTTCCTGGCCACTACTTGGGACCAGGGCATATTTTTCAATTTAGTAGTAGGCTCTGGTGCCTGTGGTCGCTGCGTGACTGCGTTGACCGACTGGTTAGATATTTTATCGGAAAGAACCATGATGTCTTCAAGATTTTTTTATTTTTACCTTCTAATTTTTGTAGCGTGAATTGGCCAATTTAAAGTGCGCGAAATTATTTAAAACAGCGCGAATTGGTGCCGTGAGCACAGTATAGTACGACATCTTTTTCTAAAAAGCACGATACTCTTTTCTTGATTTGTGCGACACTTATGTTTTATAAAGTGCGACACTTTAACTTTTTTTTTGCGACATTATTTTGGTAAAAGGTGTAATAATTAAAAACGCAGTGTTTTACATCATGCCCTTGTTGCTTGGATCAAGAAAAGGCATATGACCGCGTCCATCCTCAATACTTACAAGCTTGCTTAGAACGTTTTGGATTTCCATCGACTTTGATCACAAGCATTTTGTCCTTGTTTTTTGGTACCTCACTCTGCATTAACGTCAATGGATTCCTTACAGCATCGATTCAACAAGCAAGAGGCCTCCGACAAGGAGATCCTCTCTCCCCTCTGCTTTTCAATCTTGCAATCGAGCCTCTCCTGCGGTCTATTTGGTCCTCCTCTTTAATTTCGGGCTTTACTTTTCCCAGGCCACTCCATCTTGGATTATCTAACTTGGCAAGGACGTCGCCTCCAGTTAAAGCTTTGGCTTATGCAGACGATGTCATCGTATTTCTCAGGTGTCCAACAGAATTACAAGTTTTGTTACAATTAGTGTCTTTATACGGGAGAGCCTCCAATGCCAAACTCAATTGTCATAAGACACTGGCTGTTTCTCTTTCAGGTCAAGAACAACTAGAATGGCGTACCATGCTCAACGCAAACCGTATTCTTCAATGGCATGACAACAAAGAAACAACTGCTGCCATCTATCTAGGATATCCACTTACAAGCAGCACTCAGCAAATGTCCAAATATCTTGACAGTATTATCACAAAAATTGAGCGACATGCTAATATCCTATCTCAACGAGGACTCTCCGTACTAGGACGTAGCATGATTGCAAATTCACTCTTGCTCAGTCGAATATGGCATAGCATAAGGATACTATGTCCTCCTCAAAGTTTCTTCCAGCGAATACGCTCTGTCATTATCAAGTTTCTTAGATACAAAAACTTTCCATCAGTGAAGTTTCAAGACTGCCGTAGGCCCCGCAAGGAGGGAGGTATAGCAATCCTGGATCCAGCCATGCAGCACTCAGCTCTTCAGTTGCGATGGCTTATCCCAATGCTCCAATCAACACCCCCGACTTCGACTCAGGAATCCTTTGCTACATCTCTTATGCGATACTATCTCTGTGTTCTGACCTCCTCGCCTTCAGCGATTCTGCCTTTACTTTTTTCAGAAAAACGTAATACTGACATTAAAAAAATTGGCTGTTTCCAGTCCTTGTTTCGTACTCTAGATCATATAGACTATGAAATCAATTGGACAGACCTGAATACTAGTACAGCAGAGGAAATTCCTTTATGCAGAGTATGTCCAGCTTTGCTCACAAATGATCATACTTATAAAAGCCCATATTGGAAGACACTTTTGGTAAAAGATGTATACGGATTTAACGTTATCGATGGTAAGCTTACTCCCAGAGGATCTTTCATGTCCAGTCAGCAAAGAAATAGGGCTATTATATATCTCGATCTCCTGCGTACAGGCCAAATAGCTGAAGAAGATTTTTTTGTCGCCCTTAAAAGTTCACCCAATTGTGCTCTTGGGGGATTTATATCCTCTTTTGGCTTTCAACGTCCTGCGCCTCAGTTTGCCTCTCTATTCAGCTCGCCTCTACCAGATGGCACTCCAGTTGAGAAGTTGTCCACTAAGTGGTTCCGAAATCTTGACATACTCCCTTTAGATAGCCTTCCACCCACGTATCCTAGAGCTAGCAAGTCTTCCTGGAACAAATTTTGGCACGTTTCAATTCCTCATCCAGCGCGTACCATTCTATGGAGGCTTTATCATTCAAAGCTTCCTACCCGCTCTCGTTTACATAAAATCATGCCCAGATATATCACTGACGAAGGATGCGTGATGTGTGGCGCAATCGAAACAGATGAACACTTTTTGTGGTCCTGCCCAGTTAAACGGCCTATATGGGTCACATTGGCGCAAAGATTTCTTGACCAACCATCGCTACTATCTTTTGATCAAATAAATCGACCACTCCAAACAACAGTCAAGACGCTATCACATTGGAAACTTGACACCTGTCATGTAATTGCTTGTGGAGTCTTGAGCTTATGGAGGCTACACTGGAAATATATTTTTGAAGATACACCTTTCTGGCCAAATGAAGCAACAGCAAGAGCTACAGCGCTACTCAGACGAATCCACAGTGAAAATTTACATCGTCAAGAAATGTAGAAATTTTACAATTTATTATATTGATAGTTATTTTATTGTTGTAATTTTCATTTTTTTGTAACAGTGCTCGTCTGGAGGCGGCACTAGAATAAAATCCTCATACAAAAAAAAAAAAAAAAAAAAAATCATGCCCTTGTTGCTTCCCCATTTCTCGCAATAATTAAAAACCATTTTGCGGCATTGAAGAATAAATGCTCCTGTACCATTGTTTGTTTTAGGTAATGCTCTAGCTGCAAATACAGACATCTTTGAGATGAACACAAGTGTGAAGGGTAAAGGCATACCTAAACGGACCAATTTGTGGCTTCGATCTTCAGTTGTGACTGTTGTACCTTTAAATAGAGGGATTTTTAGAAATTATAGATGTTTTATACCTTTGATTTCAACAAAAATGTAAGCCAACCATGATAAATACTTAAAAACAAACTGAATCTAATTCTTATATAGGTCTCGTTTGATTGTAAAGAATCTGCCAAAAGAATTATCAGAGGAAAAGTTTCGTGAACATTTTGCAAAGAAAGGGGAAGTCACTGATGCTAAGCTTGTAAAAACAAAGTAAATATTGCAGTATAAATTTTATAGGTCTTTCTTCTCACGCAGTATTGATAGATATGGAAGTTCTCGTCGATTCGGTTTTATTGGATATAAAACAGAAGCAGTTGCAGATGCTGCTATACAATATTTCAACAATACATTTATTAACACTTGTCGAATTTCAGTTGAGAAAGCCATTGCGTATGGATCAGAACAGTTGCCAAGAGCATGGAGTAAATATACACCGGGATCATCTGCTCATGAAAAAAGAACAGAGTCTCAGAACAAAAAGAATAAGGATCAGTTTGAAGTAGAGGAGACAGAGGCATTCAAAGCCAAAAAGAAGAAGGAAACAGACGACTTCATCAACCAGTTGAATGCAGATAAAAATGATCCTAAGCTGAAGGAATATTTGGAAGCCATGATGCCCCGATCAAAGGGCAAGACTTGGGGTAATGATGATACTGCAGATGCAGCTGTAGAAAACGATAAAGAAGAAAACGTAGAGAATTCCGTTCAATATACTGGCTCAGATGATGAATTGTATCAAGATCTTCCACTCAAGAAAACTAAACAGACTGAGGAGGAAGATGAAGACATTGAGATGGAAGAAAATGATGGTAACGATGTAAAAGTAGCTGAGGAAGATGACTCAAAGGCTGAAGCAATGGATACGGAGGAAGAGACAAAACAAAAGGATCCCAAAGACCTTATTGCCGAAACTGGACGTCTCTTTATTCGTAACTTGACTTACGCATGCACAGAAGATGACTTGAAGGAGGTTTTTGAAAAATATGGAACATTATCAGAAGTCCATATGCCAATTGCAAAAGATACCAAAAAATCTAAAGGTTATGCATATATCTCTTACTTGCTTCCCGAGCATGCCTTAAAGGCTTATGAAGCTCTTGACATGAAGACTTTCCAAGGTCGTTTGTTACATATTATACCTGGTGAAGAGAAACCACCTACAAAGGAAGAGGAGTTGATGGGTCCCAACGGAACTAAGTTGAGTTCAGTAAAGAAAGAAAAGGAGAAGAAACGTAGAAATCTTGCTGGAAACGACTTTAACTGGAACTCACTTTATATGAGTGTAAATACTCTCATACAGCTCATTTTAAAAAATCTAACCTGATCTTTATTATAGGCAGATGCAATTGCTGAATCCATTGCTGACCGTTTGGGTGTCTCTAAGTCTGAAGTGTTAAATGCAGATGCTAATAATATGGCTGTCAGACTTGCACTTGCAGAAACACAAATCGTGAATGAAACAAAGGAATTTTTTGAAAAGCACGGTATTGTACTTGATACCTTTGGTAAAAAGGAGAGAAGTGAAACTATTATTTTGGTAAAGAATATTCCATACGGAACGACTGAAGAAGACATGCGTGAACTTTTTGGAAAATATGGTGAATTGGGTCGAGTAAGTTGGTTGATTAAAATGAATATTATACTCTTATCTTGACACGCATATTATTTAGGTTCTTATGCCTCCCGCTAAAACAATTGCTGTTGTCGAATTCCTTGAACCAAGCGAAGCAAGAAATGCATTTAAATCATTAGCGTATCGTCGTTACAAAGATTCACTGATCTATCTTGAAAAAGCACCTAGTGGATTATTTAGAGACAAGTTTGTACGAGGTGGTACTAATGATAAAAAGGAGCAAAAGGCTGAGGAAGAGAAGAAGCCAAAGAGTGCTACAGAACTTTTGGCAGCAGAAGAAGAAAGCAGTGATGATATTACTTCAATTTTCGTTAAGAATATCAGTTTTAGCACTACTGTTGAGTCTCTCCGTAATGCCTTTAAGGGAATCCCTGGCTATAGATCATCACGTATTAATGTAAAACCTGATCCAAAAAATACTGGTAAAACATTAAGTATGGGCTATGGTTTTGTAGAGTTTGATAGTAAGTCAAATGCTGAAAAGGCAATAAACGCAATGCAGGTAAACAGACTTGATCAACACTTTTTATGTCGGAAAACTAATTATAGTTTTAGGGTTATCTTTTGGATGAACATGCACTTCAATTGAAATTATCGCATCACAAAGCAGGCATAAATAGCAAGAAATCAAAGACACCAGAGACCACTAAATTAGTAGTAAGAAATGTACCATTTGAAGCTACTGATAAAGATTTGCGTGAATTATTCGGGTAAGTTGTGAAAAAAAAAAAAACTCCCCAAATTGGTTCTAAGGATTTGATAATAACATATCTCTCGTTGCTTTAGCTCTTATGGTCAACTCAAATCACTTCGTATGCCCAAGAAGTTCACTGGTGGCCACCGTGGTTTTGCTTTCTTGGATTTCTTGACAAAGCAAGAAGCAAAGAATGTATACGATAACATGGGTAATATTCACTTGTATGGTCGTCACCTTGTATTAGAATGGGCACAAGAAGGCGATAAAGCATCCGAAAGCTCATTGGATGGCTCAAGGAAGAGAAGAAGAGAAGAAGACGAATAGACTATTAATTTTTTTGTAAATAAAACTTGAATTTTTCTTTTTACGCTAGTTGACATAAACATCAATCTACGCAAGTAGGGTGGTTATATTACGTTTGAATAAGATACTTTATTTATAAACATTTTAAGTGACTGCAATAGGCACTTGCTACCTTAAAGCATCGTATCACCTGGGCCAGATCAAATTATGTTAAACTAAAAACCCTTAAGAGATAAAGGGAAAAAAGAGAAGGAAAAGGGAAGAGAGTAAGTAGAGGGGAAGTAAAGAACTGATTATAATTGCTCTGGGTCAAATGGCGATGGAAGTATCTTGTCATGACATAGAAAATCAAGTTCATGAAAGATGGTATATATAGTCGGCCAGCGAGAGAATCAGGAAGCTACACTAGAGTAGGACCAAGGTCGGCTAGTAGGCAAAATGTTAAAAAAGAACGGCAATAGGTTTACAATAGTTTCTAGCTGATGCATATTCAAGTAATGAATAGAATGGGTTTTTATGGATCTTTGGTGAGGATGCCTAGGACAAGGCTTAGGTTTTCACCAGGTAATCAGTCAAGACGCCAACTGATACAACGACTGCGTTCTATATGAATCATTGGTAGCCAAAAGAAGAGATCGATACATAAATATGAGCGGCAGACAGAAAGAAGCTGTGAATCGGATTCGAACCGACGTTTAAACAGATTGTCACGTCGGAACTGGAGCTGAAATTGCTTTAGTTGTTTTCTGTCAAGAGTGTCATCAAACGATAGGCAACATTGCCAAGAGTGGACTTGGTAAGTTTTTTCCAATATGAATGGCTGTTGGAATGTTGAAGGAGCGTTAGGGGGTAGTAAGAAACGTATCAGCAGGCAAGAATAAGGGCCAAAGGAGGAATCGTGCTTGCAATATATTAACACATTCTTTTATTTAAGCAAGTTTATCATTTGCAGTATCACTTTGGTAGAAGAACTAGGCGATCCACTGAAAATTGTTCGAGTACGTGTATTTTGAATATTTTCAAACTTGTTCATATTAATGGGGTTAAAAGTGATAATAGCAGGAGTATATTCCAATTAAGATTGGACGATTTGTGCGGAAAAACAAAAGGCAAGCAGATTACTAAAATCTTTTGGGTTGACACCAATAGTGGAGAGTTGATGAAAAGTCAACAGTGCTTTCTTAGCATTGGGAGTAATGAGGTCAAATATACTGATATACCTACCACCCTTGATAGAGATACCAAGATGCACGAAGGACCGTTGACGAAAGAAAGACTCAGAGCCAAAAATTATGATTAAATATTTTATTTATATTAAAAAAGACTTAACTGAGCGCGCGGTATCTTTTATACATCTTAATCACCCAAGTCAGATCAGAAAGAAGTATAAAGGGATCAAAAACATCCTTTGGGATCAAGGACAAAAAAAGTAAAAGAAAAGTAAATGAGTAAGAAGGGAAAGGCATGTCATAAACATTGGCGTGGGTTCTGTAGTAACCAATGCAAGAGTCGTTTTCCGGGAAAGAGTAGAAGCGAGGGAGGCAGTTTTTGATTATGAAGGTGATCGAGCTCAAAGAGTATCAGACATATGGTGAGACAGCGAAGGAACCAAGAGGAAACAGATTAAAAGGAGCGTAGTTTGCGAGTGGGTAGTAAGTTCAAAAGGAACAACAAAAGATTTCTAATAGTAGTAGACATTTATAACCTTCTATGCATGTTGAGACATTGTATAACATGTTTCTTGGAAAGAGAACGGTCAGGATGCTTGGGACAGGAATTTGATTGGCCACCAGGCAGCCAACCAAGTCTCCAACGGACACGTATGCTGCGTTCAGAGTAGGACATGGGAAGCCAAAGTATAGGATCTAAGGACAAAGAAAGGCAGCAAAGAGAGAGCAACTTAAAGTAAGGAACCGATTGCCTTTTAAAAGGTTATCTTGCAGAACCCTTGTTTGACGATCCTAAAAGAACGAGCATAGAGGATATCACCTAACTGTGAACAACGTTGCCATAAATGGCCCTTTTCTGTTGATGTGATGGCTGCCAAAAAGATACGATATATTTTTACGTATATGTCACAACATAATAATGAAAGAGCTCTTGAATACATAAATTCTGCTTCTTCTGACGATTGTACGAGAATCTTATAACGGGGCCTCATCCCTTACCTAGCAGATAAGTTTTACATAATACTTTTTATGATAATCTTTTACTAATACTTTCACTGCTTGTTCTATCTCAAAAGTCCTAAACTTTCTCCAATCAAATACTATCAAAACTTCACCGCTTCATTTTCATATTACTTCATCACTTTTCTCCAAGTTCTTTCAACACACTTTTCCGAATTATTTCTCTTACTTTTCCCAAAAATTTGAAAAATCCAGTATGCAAAGTTGTATCATAAAATTTGAATATGCGTTCGCTTAAAAATTGAACTCAATTGTTTGCAGCACAGGCTCAGCTAATTAATTTGTCAAGAGCCCATGTGGATGATTTACATATATCGTGAAAGTTATCAGTGAGCTCTTATTGTTCTGCCACCATCTAATCAATATCTCTAGAATAACTCAATCATTATTTTCTGTGCCAGCCACTACACATTAAAAACTATTCCGTCTTTTCTCCTTAATATCACAGACCGGAATTCACCAAAAATAGAATGAATTTCATAAATAGTGAACAACATATCAATAAATCGTATGCGGCCTTCTTCTCTTCTCCAGACCTACTGTTATTCATATGAGCATTAACTTTGAGTTCCAAAGAGATATGATTCTGATGATGTATCAATTGAAAACGTGTAAAAACAACGAGACGGAACTAAATCTAGAGTCCCATTACCTGGACTTTGTCGTCCGCAAGCAAACATTTTGCGTACTCGATGATGCTATTTTTAGTATATATTTGAAGTAATCAAGGACTTTTAACAAAGCAAATCGCATTTTTTGCTAAGTGATAAATCATGCCCAGGTACTCACTATGGATTGAATTTCTGAGTAGTAAAAAAAAAAACGAGACTGTAATTAAATATTGTGTTCCCCTATTTAAACTTATTCCTTTTTTTCTTTTCTTTGTTTTTCTTTACATTCAAAGCTAAAGTAATGTTGGTTGAAAATAAAAATAATGATACGTTGACTTTAATTGAAAAAGACCAAAATGAATTTAATTTTAATAATGAAAAAACAAAAGGTGCACTGAGTAGTCATCCATATTAATAGTTTATTAATACTTTTATTAAGAAAGTGAATACTTTACGGATACAACAAGTAGTTCATCATCAACAACAACGGATGATAATAATTATTTTGATAAACCATCAAGAAGCAATCTATCAGAAGATACCATTATATTATCACCACCGAGTATAACCATAAAAAATGAGGATCAGGAGCAAATAATATCTCCTGCAGATCAAAAGTCTTGTAGTTTAGAAGATACCAGTAATACAGATATATCAGTCAGTAGTGCTCATTATGGAAATAGCCCAGATAACCAACACTCTTCATCATCACCAAGAGAAAGCATAGACAACGTATCCACTATCTCTAACAACTCTGCTACGCGTTCTATCTTCACTTCCTTTTGGTCACCTTTTCGATCCGCCTCTACATCTAGCATTTCACCTGCCTCATCCAGACGACCTTCCAAGCAACATTCTGCGCCTATTATACCAGCTGCCAATAGGCCCTCAGCTTCATTTGCAGCAAGACAACAAAAATCAACAAGGCCCATGAGTATCATTTCACCTTTACCTGGATTTCAAGAACAGTTATTGGCACAGATGGAACAATTGAATATGGAAAATAACAATGACCCTAGATCGAAAGCAAACAAGCTTTTAAAAAAGCAGTCTATTCGATACAGCCTTGTTGCTCAAAACAAAGGGAAATCTGATGATTACGATTGGGGTAATAAGAATATGACAGAATGTGTTGTAAAAGAGATTAATCGCAGTATAGACTTTTGGGCAGGCATGATGTGTGATTATGATAATTTGAATAGACTCAGTAAGGATTTGATTCATCATGTTCGCTTTGGTATCCCACCTTCTATTCGTGGCATGGCATGGCAACTGATATCAAGAGCCAAGAATGAAGAGCTCGTTCGTACTTATATCCAATTATTAAAAGTACCGAGTCCCTATGATAAGATGATACAGAGGGATTTAGCAAGAACCTTTCCAGGACACAATTATTTCAAAAAAAGCGACGGACAAGGGCAAGAAGGACTTTATAATGTCGTCCGAGCTTATAGTGTGTACGATAAAGATGTAGGCTATTGTCAAGGTTTAGCCTTTATAGTAGGGCCTATGCTACTCAATGTAAGACAATCAAATCTCTCTCTTTCTTGAATTACTTACATTGATTAGATGCCGGATGAAGAAGCGTTTTGTTTGCTTGTCAAGTTGATGAACAAATATGGTCTCAGAGGTCATTTTACACCTGAAATGGATGGACTTCAACTACGGCTCTATCAATTTGATGCACTTGTTCAAGAATTTTTGCCTCATGTTGCTCGTCACTTAAACCAACAAGGGATTAATTCAACCATGTATGCCTCTCAGTGGTTTATGACCTTGTTTGCTTACAAATTTCCATTGAACCTAGTTTTCCGTATTTATGATGTTATGTTTACCGAAGGCATAAGCACCATCTTTAAATTTGCTATTGCACTCCTAAAAAGAAATCAAACACATATCCTTGGACTTGAATTTGAACACTTATTGGATTTTCTAAAGAATGGATTATTTAAAGAATACAAGGTAAAAATCCTACATCTTAACATGATTCATTCGAATCTGATAATTATTGCTATATAGGATGACGATAGACGATTTGTGAGTGATGCTTGTGAATTAGATATTCCGCTAAAACGACTTGGTTTACTTGAAAAAGAACATAAAGCTCAACTTCAAAAGGAAGCAGCTGAAGCAAGCATGATTGAAGAATTGCAAAAGACAAATGCAGAATTGAAGAAGCAATTTAGTGAGCTTGAAAACAAGACAAACAAACTAAAACAAGAGCATAAAGACATCCGCACTCAATTGCAAGAGACACTACATCAGTTAAATATACTAAGAGACGAAGGAGTCTCACTCACCTCAGTCGTTCAGTCACTTGAACAATCCGTGTCGACGCTGCCCAAAACTATTGAAACCAAAAGCAATCCAGAATTCGAAGCACTTTGCTCTGAAAACGCTAATTTGATTGGCAAGAATTCGTCTTTGGAAGATCAATTGCAAAAGGCAGAAACAACACTGATTGATATGAAGATGCGTTATGCCCAAAGCGAAAATGAAAAGGAATCATTACATAAAAGACTGTATGAATTAAAAAAACTAATAAGTTATTGATAATAAAAATAAAAAAAAACACATTTTAATTTATTCTTTTTTGTGCATGCAAAAACAAGTTTTCACTCGAGGTTTCAGACGCCCTAAACCAAAAAGACGCCTAACGCATTAATTTTGTACTCTTTTAAGGGAGGTCCATTTAAAGTTTTATTTATCGTTCTTCATCGCATGAAGATTGAAAGAAGGAGAAGGAGAAGGACAGATGCTAACGCGACTAAAAAAAAGTACGCTTGATCTTTCTTTCCTGATATAGAGATCCTTGAGCACGTAAGGTCAACAGATAGTCTGACTTTGTTCTCTTAGGTTATAAGAATGCTCTCTCTCTTTCTCTCTCCCTCTCTCTCTCTCTTTTTTAATAACCACTTTAATGTAAAGTTTAAGCAAATATACCGCAATCAAAGGACTTGAATGGGAGAAAATAAGTAAATCGCATCTAGGAAAGGCCTATAAATATGTAAAAGCAAATTTAATATAAGTGCATGTCTTTACTTTTGTGTGCCTTTTTTTTTCTCCTCTTTTTCCCTTCAAAAAAAAAATACTTTTATGTAAAAACACAAAAATAGATCCCTTCTCTCCTTTTAAGGGTCCATCTTTTACACTCTTATGTTTGATTGCATTGATCCATGATTTGACTCAAATTTGGTGGATTATTAAGTTGAGCATGAAATCGCGTACATTGGACATCAAATACGTACATGAGCATTCCCTTTCATTTGCTTCATGACTACTTTAATATGCAGAAAATTTATTTAATATTTTTTCAAAATACATTCAAACCAAACTGTTTCAAAAGAAATAACATAAAAAAAGGAGAAAAGAATACAGATATTTTTAGGAGAGAACAAGCGAGCGATGTTCAAGTAAAACACGTGGGCAGGATTGGACACAGAGAGAAATCAAGCGAGTATCGTGTTTGTCCAAGTTGTCTGTGCATTATATTGAAATAGAACGCATATATTATTAAGGAATTGATCTCTCTCTCTCTCTCTTTTTTTTTTTTTTTTTTTTTTTTTTTTTTTTTTTTTCTTCTTCTTCTTTTTCTCTCTCTTTAACTCATCATCATTACACTCCTTCAATAAAAATGAATTACTTTCCTTCACCACCACCTTCACCCACAACTACTATGAATATAGCTTCAACTCAAGCCTTTTGTGGCACTTGCAGTAAATTATTAGCATCAAATAATTGGTATTGCTCAGACTGCCATGTTAAATGCAAAATATGTAATCGATTTTTAACTCATCATTATGAACAATGCACTCGTTGTTGGGTATTCGATCATTCAAACCAGCGTTATGTTCGTAAATCGAACTCAAAAGGTCATTTTTTATAATAAAAAGAAGAGAAAAAAAAAAAAGAAAAAAAAAAGTGCATATATTAAATTTTGTTTTCTTTTTCTTCTTACTCTGATTTTACTTTGTTTTATCTTTCTTCTTTGTAGCAGTGATAGTTGTATACTTGTATAAAAAGAGGATAGAAGAAAAATGAGAAGAAAAATAGATAGAAAGAGAGAGAGGTTGTATATATAAGTGTATTTGTGTGTACGTGTGTAAGTAAAAAGAAAAAAAAAAGGGGGGGGGGGAGGTAAGAGGGGAGGAGGGATTAGGTTGAAATCATGGAAGCGAATCTTTTTTTTCATATTTTGTAATAATAATAATAAATTTTTTTAGTGTGTGAGAGTGAATATATGTGTAAGTGTGTGCTTGTGTATGTATAAAGAAGATGTTATATACGGGAATATAGGAAAACAAATATTAAATAGACCAGAGCATCAAGTTTTTTTCTTTTTGATGGTGACTTGCTGATGCAACCACTGTTTGTCCTCCAATTGAGCAGCATGCAATGTTAACAACCATACCAGATTGTGATCCTGCTTTCTTTGGTTGTGACCCTGCTACTCCACATTGCCAAATAAAGATATCTTGGTATCCTCCATACAATATACGCAACTTTTCACTACCTCCATTCACAAAGGCACATCCAGATATCTTGCTTTGTGGAATATGGCTCATCACACATTTCCAATGTGCCGTATCATACACACATATCTTGTCTTCAGAGGATGCTACCAAGAAATTTCCATCCGCAGACCAGTCAAATGAACAAATATTCTTACCATGGTCAGTTGTGATCGTACGAATCGCATTATCTCCATTATTGTTCTTGGTAATATCAATAATATAAATTTGATTTCCAACCGCACAAGCAAGAACAGTAACTGTTCTTGGATGGAAACGCATTGGATTGGGTGAAAATCCTGACTTGGATTGTGTCTATATATTTGATATAAATACATATAGTCCATTCTGTGTGATTAATACTTACCATCTTAAGTGATTTCTCACAATTCGACGATTTCAGATTCCATACTTTCAATTCACCTTCTGCGTCAAGTGAACAGATAGTATCTGGTCTATCAGGTGCAAAATCAACAGCTGTCACTTGTGCTCGACAGTCTAATTTAACCAAATGCTTCGGTGAACTATCTCCATTCACTGATATAGCTGATCCAACATCCCAAATACGCAATGTTTTATCATAGGAAGAGGTAGCAATCAAGTTACGATTGTCCGCACTCCATCTGGCACAAGTAATATTAGCTGAGTGTCCATCAAGTTTATACAGCATCTTCTTCTCTTGGACACTCCAAATCATCACGTTTCTATCATGTCCTGCGCTAGCCAACAATTGTCCATCGACAGAAAAAGATACAGTCGATACTTTGTTGGTATGTCCTGATAAATCCGCATAGGGCTGCAAATGACTGTTAGAGGCAGCATTATTGCCCCCACCTGTACCCGCAGGTACATTCACACCACTATCCAAATCAATGCCGCCTCCCATACTGGCTAAAAATCCTCCACCGAATGGGTCAAGCTCACCTCCATCACCCGCCATCAATAAATTCTGATCGGCATTTTCATCGGTAGACGCAAACATTTCACCAAAGTCGCCTGTATCACCCATCATGAATCGCTCTAGATCAAATGAGATAACGCTATTATTAGGTGGTGGTGGTGGTTGTTGCTGTTGCTGCTGTTGATGCATAGGTGATTCAAGGTTTGAGGGAGATCCTATATCAGTTGGGTTCCAAGCCATACGCTGAGTATTGGCTTGCTGAACGACCTGCTGTGGTGTCTGCTGGGGCGTTTTTTGCTGGTTTAAGGCATTCCTGTTCATTTGAGGTGATTGACTTGCCTTGATTTGTTGCTGCTGATCAAAACGTTGCTGCTGTTGCAGTCTTTGTTGCATGGCTAGATCTTGCTGGTTCATGAGATGTGGGCTTATGGTATGTGGCATTTGTGGAGAAGCCTGAGGTTGAGATACATCATCTGTCCTTTGTCTTTTTTGGGGCGGTGGTTGGTGTACAAAATGCTGTTGATGCTGTTGAGCTTGTGCCTGAGCTTGAGCTTGCTGTTGCTGTTGTAAGGCATGAGATACTTGACGACGCTGATATAAAGCCACAGCATGGTTCATTTTTTTTTCTCCTTCAGGGGAACCAGTTGTATTATTATTTCCTGGATTAGGACTTCCTACAGCAGTAGGCGGTGTTTGAGGGCCTTGTGAACCATTGCTATTGTTCATATTTTGCTGTTGCTGCTGTTGCTGCTGTTGCTGCTGTTGGTGTTGTTGTTGCATCATACGCTGTTGACGATTCATCAATGCAGCACGTTGCTGTTGCTGCATTATCATCTACAGTATATGGATGTTTAATACAAATGCATAAAGGAAAGAAAAAAGCCTGTATATACACATTTTTTACTTTATATTTTTTTTACCTGCTGCTGCTGCTGGGGTGTTAACCCTCCAGGAGGCATTTGGCCTTTATTCATCATTTGCTGTGCAATCATAAAGTTCACTAAACCACATAGGCAATAAATAAATAATAGGGCTTGATTTTATTTAACAGTCAAATAGGTTACCATCGCCATTAAAGGCACCATTCATTATATTAGGGTTCTGCATATTACCAACAAGCCCCATTTGTGCTCCCGGCCCAATTACACCAGGTATACCTGCTGCAGCAGGATTCATATGTTGTCGTGGTTGTCCATTCACTATACAAAGTCGAATTAATTATTCCTCTTTTTTCATATCTTTTTTTTTATTATTATTATTTACTCCCAGGTCCCATCATACGCTGATTAGGATCTACTTGAGGGCTCTGTCCCATCGGATGATGTTGCTGAGGTAATTGAGCTTCTTGTCTTTGAGGTGGCATTTGACTCATAGGTGATTGGCCTTGTTGTTGTTGTAGTTGATGCTGCTGCAGCATAGCTTGTTGTTGTTGCTGCTGTTGCTGTTGCATGAAGGCCTGTTGCTGCATATGAATTCTTGCTTGCTGATTACCAACCAATATACCGCTAAATAAATTAATTAGCTTATTTTGTTTAAAAAAAAAATAATAATAAAAAACTTTACGGATTAGCTCTTATTGCATTTTGTTGTTGAAAAGTGATTCTTCTCATTTGCATAGTAACGTTATTCTATAATGTATCATCAGTACCCAGCATAAATTTATATATGCAATACAACTCACCTTTTCCTCTACAGTCCAAGTGCTTTGATCACGTCCTGTTAAACCACAAGCATTTATAGCGGCAGTAAAAATGGCATTATACTGAGGATTTCTCATCATATGCTGCGGTGGTAATTGTTGTGTAGCCATTGGAGAATTCATCATGGCTTCATTCACATGAGGTGTCTGCGGTTGTGGTTGTTGAGGTATGGCTTCAGGCCCTCTTTGTAATTGTGGTGGTGGTGAAAATGAAGGGGAAGCAGTATGTCTGAGTGACATATTGTTTTGTTGAGGTAAACTTGCTGTCATACTCTGAGGTGTGTTTACTATATTATTGTTCGCAGGAGGTGCCATAGGGCCGTTGTTAGGCAAGGATGCGGGACTACTCGATGGAGATGGACGTGAATCACGCACTTCTTGTTGTGATTGTTGTTGAGGGGATATTTGCGCTTCAGAAGGTCTGCGTTGAGAAGTCTGATGTAAACTGAAGGATCTTGCCTGTTGTAATGCTTCTTCTCTTTTTGCTCTCAAATAATCATGATACTGCAATTTTTTATTTAAAAAATCATCAGTTTTTTAAATCCATATTCCCCTACATTTTATAACCCTTACCTCGTCATTGGTATTAGCTTCTTTACTAGCCATAGCTTCCTTGTTTTTAGCATAATAAACATCCCAAAATACACTCCACCAATCAGATAAAGAAACGTCGATAGGAGGAGGTTGATCGATATTAATACTGGCTTCCGAAGAAAACGCTCTTGCAGCTTGGTGATACTTTTGTCTTTTAAAATAATCGTAAATGTACAAATGCAAAAGATCTGTTGACCTAATATCTAAATTTCGCCCGTTTTGTCTATTGTATTCAATTAACAAGAGATGTCTCGTTTTCTCTCTCTTCCCTTTTGTGTGTGCAATTATTAATAATTCTTACCCTTCCCATGTGCTTCTCCTATTTTGCGACTGAGCCATTTTTCAAATTAAAAAAGGTATTAAAGTTGAACTATAAAAAAACAATAAAAAAGTTAAAGTTGGATTTTTTTTCTCACAAGCTAAAAAAAAGGGGGGAGGGCGAATTCTTATCAAAAATATTTGCAAGATTAAAAAAAGAAAACTAACCTTGAAACTTCTTTTTTTCTTTAGAAAAGAAAAAGAGATAAAAACCAAGAAAAAGGAGAAAAGGAGAAAAAAGAAAAAAAAAAAAAAAAAAGTAAGAGAGAATAGAGTGCGAGAGAGAAAAAGCAAGAGACAAAAGATACTTGCAACCATTCGTTCATTCGAATCACCACTAACAAGATGACGTAGTGATAATTTTAGGGTCCGAGCGTCAAACTGAGGATGTACATTAAATCTACATTGTTGGTGCGCAACAACTATCCATAGTTTGAGGGCCAATTTAATGCTACATTACTTGTAAAGATTTATTAGAAGCCCTTGTTGTTGATTATAAACTTGATCTGCAAATATACCGTAAGAAATTTGAGTTTTACTGCAAAGGAGTTAAGCATTTTAAAGAGCGCGAAAGAGAGTGAGATAAATTGAAAAAAACAATTGATGGTGAGATCAGAGTGCATGACTAGGCGGGTTACCTTACTTAAAAAAAATGGCTTATAGCTTATGAACGCTTCTACATGATATTCGTACATGTTAATTCAGATTTGAGACTAGTGTCTGATGAGCTCCAATACAAATCATACCGCGATTTAACTTAAACATTACCTTGTCGATTTTTATTAGCCTAATGAGCACTTCAGTAAGGTTTCTATAGGATTTCTATGTAACATATAATGTCGTGATAATAAAAAGGCGGCTGCATTTTAATGTTTAAATCTGACATACTAAAAAAAGCGTGAGTTCACGCTATTCGCATCAATTGTCCGATTCTTAATTTTCGAATTAAAAGCGGCATGTTCTTTTGTAGTTGAATCAGAGTTTTTCTCCGGGCTGCATTCAGGGATTTAAGAGGATGAGAATGACTGCTGGAGTTGATGTTCTATTGGTGTTAATATAAAGCAAGAAAATAGTGATATAGGTCACTGTGATACCCTATTAGACTTTCTTTCCTGTTGGTCTTTTATAGTTGCGTTTTGCAGCCTATCATTATATATTGTGTCAGTTTTTTTTTAAAAGTATTAATGCTCTACACCCAAAAATTATATACTTCAAATAGCTATTTTTAATAGTAAAATTACTGTTCTATAAAAGACCGCGTATTGATATAGTAAAAGCAAATCGACGGGTAAAGGGAATACAAAATCATCTCTTTAAGTACTATTCAAATCTTTATAGATAGATTACCATTATGATTAACTGATTCTAAATATTTTATGTCGATGAAAAGGAGTCAAAATGAAGAGATTTTTAAGTTTGGAAAGAAATCTTCTTTTGGTGCTGTTGAGCATTTGTTGATCTTTATAGAGACAAATCAATTACCATAAATACATTTATCAATTACATATGCCTATAGGTACTTTAGGATTCAATGAATATCATTGTCTTTTGAAGAAGTAATAGCCATATTTACGCGTCTATCTACAATTGCTTTCATCGATGGAAGGTACAATAGAAGCATCAAGCTTGTTTGGCATCTTCTTTACATCATTATGCTTTGAGCACTTGTCAGAATGAGCGATATGATAGGCATACCCTTCAGACTTACCCAAGTGACGATGGAATAGCTGTACAAACAAAACTCAATCGGTGTGAAATCAATTATATAGAGCTTCCTGATTGCATCGGATATAAAAAATTAGCGTGAACGAATTCTTATGAATCTGTGTTCTTATAAACAATTTGAAAATGCGGACAGTATCTTTTAGAGATGTCCCGTTTTACGAACAAATAGATCTATTTTTTAAAGAAGTTTTATTCAGAGACCTTTGTTGCAGATATATTAGGCATTATCAAAGTTCACTCCTTCCATCAATTACAGAGCTACAGCAATTCTAACTTGAAGGGTTCATCTTCATTCAAAAACAAGACTGGTACTATTATCCCTCGACTGATCAAAATTAAAATCTTTTGTTTTATGAATGGGCAATAGTAAATCAACGAATTGGCTTATTCAACTCTTTATGGCTATACCTGAAGCAATACAACTTGTCTTTTAGTATCATACTAGAATAGACAATGCCTTAAATACTTGTAAGCTTCAACACTTGCTTAAATTATTCGTTGTTTATTTCTATTTCACTTATTGACTTGCATTTCTTTATCTTGTTATTCCTTGTAGAGTGAAGCTTTTTTTAATAATTTTATTGCTGCTATCGGAACTAATCAAAAAGGAACGAATAGAGCTACAAAAATCAAATATGAGATATGGGTTAGCTTATAATAAATCAATTCGTGTAAAGCCTACTCTTGATAATTACAATCCATTCCAAATCTGTATAGTTTGTTTTCATAAATCCTGTCTGTCAAGAGCGTAGAGCATATTTTCCATTCAACGTAATTCCTGTGGCTGCCTAATGATATCTTTTCAAGTTGTGAGCATTAAAAAGAATATTTAAATTATATAAAATAACATGCAGCATCGGTAGAATTTAATACGATTATATTATTAATATGAAAGAGAGGTTACTATTGATTGGAGATTATGGTGTCGCTTATGTCACTTCTTTTTTATAAGACCCATACTTGACTTTAAGTTGCAACTAGGCTTTTTTTTTTTTTTTTTTTTTTTTTTTTTTTTTTTTTTTTGCAAGTGGATCTATATAATCTTGATTTCTTCAAATAATCCAATCGGTTGTTTGTATAAATTGAATTCGCTGTACAAATAATGATAGGACCTATGTGTTTTATTTTATGTTCACGTTATATCAACTGGGTTTATTTCTTTTTAAGGTTTGAAACCGTAATAAAGTTTTATAAGAAATATGTTTATAAAAAAATGCTTTTTGAACGGAATCCATTATTATATTAAGATTACTTTATTATTGGAAAAAAAAAAGAGCTGCTATTAAACTGATGCAATTTAAATTTAAGCAAGCAAAGCAACAAAGGAAGCAGCAAAGAGAGCAACCAAAAGAGCTACTTGAGGAATTGCATTGTCAACCATTAAAGTGCTGGCACCGCTTGTAGTTCCAGTCTGAGAGCTGGTAGCGGAGGCGATACTGCTTGCCAAAGAACTTGTAATACTGGAAATACCAGAAGATGAAGCGGAGGACATAGCAGAGCTAGATAAGCTGCTAGCAGAACTAGTAGCTGAACTAGACATTTCACTTGATTGGGAAGGCATTACTCTATTTTACATTAGTTGAAGCTCTTAAATTAAGAGCTTTACAATTACCTGGAAGTGATCGAAGAGAGAACAGAGCCAATGTTTCCTAAATACAATAATGTTGACAACTAATCGTAATATCCTCTTCAAAAGGCTTTACCTTGAGCGCTGACTAAACCAAGGATGGCAGCAAAGATGATTAAGATTTTAAAGTTCATATTATAGTCGAAAAAAAAAGTTGATTATCCTATCATCTGGCAATTTTTCATCTTTCTTTTATATTCTAAATGAATGCTTTGGGTTTCAGTTTATTTGCATGAATATTTCATTTTGATCAAAGCTTAATGTATAAAAACCCTAGTTGGATCTATCAAGAGAAACATTGCTTAATAAGGTAAATAGCTAAAAGCAATTTAGTACGGAGACCTTTGAGCAAATGAGATGATTTTTATTCAGGCTCTCTTCTACTACTTTTTCAGTATGTCACTTGTACATATACTTTTAGAAAAAATCGATAGTTCCATATTTAAATGAGAAGAGTAACTTTAAACTTGATCTGTTTTTGTCTTAAAAACCATAACCTTTTTTGTTTATTCTCAAGACAAATGTGTAGACAAGACATGAAAAAAAGTATTATAAAAATAATGAGCCGAGAATGATTAATCTCATTTGTTGGGGGATGGGAAATAAATGACATATTAATCATCTTTATGATAAACTTGAGCATGTCATTTTTGAATCAAGTAATCCTTTTTTTGTATAATCTTCATTCGTTCCGTACTCGCCTTGTTGAAAAGGGAAACAGCAGGGCGCGTGTATGCGAAACATACTAGGCTATCATATATCTGCTTTTTATCTTTGTTACTTTATAACTTGTAGCAGGGGGTACTATTATTATGACTTTCCTTCAAAGCTACTCTGAAACCCGATAAAAAAAAAAACCAAGTGAAACCCTTTCTTTATCGCCAAGAATAAATTCCGTCATTTTTATAAAATGTTCTTCAAAAAAGTATACAATGCCAGGAAAGTGTTCTAGTCTAAGCCGTGAGTTGAACATGTTGATTCCTTCTACTTTTCTGTTACTTTTATTTTTGCTGAATAGTGGTACTTGTGACTCGATAAAAAAAAAAAGAAAATGCAAGATCAGTTAAATTGAAAATATACTTTAAGCTCACGATATGCAAAAATACCGATACAATGTCTCGGATTGTTTGATATGGGTTCTTTCCATCCAATGATTAAGGTCAATTTGCATCTACTTAACTTTATTTAATTATTATTCAAAAGACAAAAGGGATAAGGCAATGTCTTTTGGGTATGTCTTTAAAATTATTTTTATACCATCCTTTTGTGTTATGAGCACGAATAAATAAATAACAAATAGAACTTAATTGAGCAATGAGTACCAGTAGATGCTGTGAGATCACTGCCATCCCTATAAAGCTAATTATCTCTCCTAGCTTGTAAAGAAAAAGGAATAAGTAAAGGAAGAGATTCCATTTAGGCTTACATAATGAGGACACCATATATAAAAGAAAAGTCCTTTGTTTGGTACCTATAATAGACGTTGAGAAAGTTCTGTGCAATTAGATATTAAAAAAAAAACCTTGTATTCTTTTGATCCATCATTTCTAAGATCCTTTAATATAAGATGATGATAAAAGTTGATTGATTCACCAATAATGAAAAGTACAACGCCTAGTTTGATTAAAGGTAAAGAGATAAATAAACTGGGAACTTGTTTTGTGAATATATTCAAAATGATGGTATATCCAGTATATCCGCAAGATATAAAGCAGCAATCATATAATTTACAATAACCTGAGTATCGATGTACAAACAATGTTTCCTATAACAATACTTTAAGCAGACTATTTTCACCGTTTTGTTCCTTATACTTTACAAAAACTCTTTTGATATAGTGCAGCAGAATGAATGTAGACATTAGCATCATTTGGTTATCTTTTATTGATCCTTCTTTTTCTTTATTATAGCAAAGATAGAGTATCCAACAAGATACAGTTAAAGCTGGCCCATAGATTAATAACATCCCGTTACGTGAATAAACCTATTGAAGATTGATTCAGAATAAATAATAATGAATCTGCTTGTATCTCTTTACCATTTCATTATTATCAAATGAATTAGTTGTAATACACGTAAATTTGGAATAATTCATCCTTGAATTAGGAAAGATTTCACGAGTAACTACAACAAAAGTCAATATAACAATAGAAAAGCCTATGAAGATATTGATTGAATTGCTTATAAAGAAGAACATAAAGTATAAAAACAATATGACAAACAAAACACCCGCTATTGGTTTACATAAAACATTTCGTTGTCTGAATAATGAAATCATTATGTGAAGAAGATCATCCTGTACTACATTTTCTTTTTCTTTTTGGTTTACTTTCTCATGTCTTGGATAATCGAGAAAATTCGCAACATATTACTTTATGTTTGTGATAGAGAAAGACACAATTATCAAAAATACATATTAAAGTTTATAGTACTGACATTTTTCATGAATCTTTAAGATAGGAAAGAGAGTTTAGTAAGATATGGCCTATAGGAATAATAAGAGAGTTTATTCTGTCATACACAAACATTGATACATGTTGAATGTGATTCTAGTAAATATAAAACAAAATCCTCAATCATCGATGGATATCCTGCCAGAATAAATAGTGAGACTCAATCACAATGTAAAAAGGATAAATGCATAAATATGTAAATCTCATGGTCATCAGTGAACAAATGCTTTTGTTTTTATCTCTATTCGTTTGTTTTTATCTTGTTTATAGTCCAATAGATAATAGTTATTACTCATTACAATTATTCAAAAGAGTACAATATATCGAATAATATGACACAGTACCATGTTTCACAATCATCATTACTTTAAAATTGCTATACTACTACCAACGTTATTCCACTTTTTCTTTTGTATATCGATAGTGTTTTTGTAACACAAAGTAAACTGTTGTGAGGAATTTGTATAGTAAAGCATGTACGATTAAAGAATATTTTTATTTATTTGAGAATTAAAATAACCCAATTGAGCACATAATAATGGAAATTATTGTATTGCCCGGGTCAGATCAAGAGAGGGTTAAAGAGCTAAAAAAACATTTTTGATAGGCAAAAAGGGAAAAAGGATAAAGATGGGAAGATGAAGAAGATACAGTAACAAACGATACGAGACTAATTAGAGCTGAACCAATGCAATAGTTTAGTACCCAGTGGTGGAATTTCAGGGGCAGTTTTGTCATGGTGGAGGTAGTCAAGTTCATGCAGGATTTGGCAAATGATAGGCCATCGAATAAACCACGCTGAATATTTTGATCGACGTTGTATAGTAGGTTTCTTCCTTGAAGTAGGCAGGAGATTGAGGAGATAAGATAAAGGGTCAGAGACAGTGCTTGGCATAAGAAGGCGATGATGCATATTTAGACAGATAATAGCATGCGATCGAGTGAGCAGGTCATGAGGGTGGTAGATACATGGTTTGGGACGGCCACCAGGCAACCAGCCCATACGCCAACGAATTAATCGGCTACGTTCAATGTATGACATTGGTAGCCAGAGGATGGGATCCACACCTAGTTGAGGACGGCAGGCGGAGAGAAGGATAGAGTTAGTGTCTGCACGGCGGTTTTCAAAAGATTCTTGTAGATAATCTTTACGAATTGCTTTGAATTTGTGTCGATCAAGTTGATCAGGATCGGTTTCAGCGCAGAGCCGCCATAGAGGGGAATTTACGAGCTTTACCATAATATCCGTTATCCAATATATTTAGATGACGTCTTCTTAACTTTTTGTTTTCTGTGTTTCCTTTTACAACTTTTCGTTCTGGCTCATCTGATAGAAAATCAACATTTTGCTTGTTCAACCATTGAGTGAATGCCAAAGATGTAGTCTTGTCAAATTTATTAGTGAAAGTCCAAACAACTCTTAGAATTTCTTTATCATATATATAGTTTAACTTGTATGGAGAGTTTGACGAAGATTCCATTTTCGGTCGATATACATTGTTTATAAATTCTACAATTTGCGCGTCATTGTCTATATTTTATCGTTTTTAGCAACGATTTCGTTTCTCACATTTATTTTTACTTACCAAACAAGAGATCTTCCTTTTCATTTTTTTTATTTTCAGTTTCTTCATGGATATTTTTTATTTCTTCTTTTGATTTGTACAGGCTGTATAAAATTGGAGCACCGAATATTCGCGCTTCGCATACAATCTCAGGTTCATACATATTGCTTCTGAAACAAATTTCAGCTTCCTCCATCTTATCTACTCTTTGTGTACAGATTTGAGCATTCTATTCGTTGAATTGTTTACAGTAAAAGATGCAACATGCTTCCTCACGAGAGATGGTGTCCATTCTAAAATGTTTAACAAATAAAATAAAGGATGTCCAAATTGAAGTAATTGTCTCCAACGCTACCTTGTCTCGATTTAAGCCAACTACTGGGGTTTTACAAGGCTCTATTCTCTCTCCCTATTTGTATTCTGTCTACATCAACCAACTACCAGCATTACTTCGTGATCAGCCATTCAACTTAGTACAACCCCTCGAAATCTGCCACTTTGCAACATCCATCACCAGCCTTTTGTACGCAAATGATGTTGTTCTCATTGCGGATAGTAGTCGCCTCCCAACGCTCCTGCAAAAATGCGAAGAACACAGTCAATTGTTAGGATACCGCTGGAATCCGCTTAAATGCGCTATTGTGGCTCCTAGCTCAGACACCACCACCTACTTTTTGTACGGTACTGCAATTCCTTCTCAGTCGTCCTTCCCGTATTTAGGTATACCAATTGGCCCAGGCGGACATTTACTTAGCAACGATCTGATACAACACAATGTAAACAAAGCTCTTCAAACAATGAATCAAATGTCGGCCATTGGTGTTAACCACAAAGGCTTCAGTCCACTTTTATCAGTACGGTTTTACTCCCAAATTGTCCGGTCTCAACTCGAATACGGCCTTGCTATTAGCGCCATCTCACCCACTCAAATGAAGAAGCTTGAAGACTGTCAAACCAAATGCATCAGACGTATTTTTGGAGGCAACTCTCGCTCATCAACCAAGGTAATGCTACATTTGACCAACCAGCCGACCATGAAGGAACGTGTCCATCGCTTACAAGGCAAATACATACTACGATCTCTCAACGGACCAGAAGATACTCTCTTATCCCAATTTCTTCCATACCTCCGCACTTCGGCAAGCATTTCCCATTGGTACAAGCTGTCAAAGACCCCAGTCTGGCAACGTTGCTGCACCTCTTCCAACATTGAGAGCCTAAACATTCGTCAGTTCAATTCAATCTTTAAAGATTTCCGTTTAGAAACTCTTCAAAAACAACGTGATGCCACCAATTCGGTCCTCATTTCCGCCTGTCGCCCAACTTTAAGTGTTGATCCAATACTATGGCTTCCTATGAGCCTCGCTGAACGCAGTCGACTTGTACGCTGGCGCCTTGGATGGTTACCGGGCGGTGTTCCCAAACCCTGTATTTACCATCCCAACGATCTGTTCACTCGCTCACACTCCATCCGCTGCTTGCATATGCATCGCCGTTTACAGATGCCATTTACAGAACCGGATCCCCTCTCTTTCCTACTCAATAAGCTCCCAGCTAAAAAACAACAATATGATATTGCATCTCGCCGACCAGATCCTCATCGATTCTCTGCTTGGAAAATCCGTTGGCCTAATATTTGTCAAATTCTTTTTGAGCTCGATTACCTGCATCATGGCAAGATCCCCCCGGTGTCCCCCCCTCTTGGTACCAAGTTCATTACCTGGCTTTGCAAGGACTAATCTAGTATTTATAATTATGTCTTCTTTGTCCACTTCCCTTCCCTTCCTTTTTCCCTTTTTGACTATCAAAAAGGCTTTTCGTTCATTTAACCCTCTTTTTGATCTAACCCGGGCAATGCAATCCTAAAAGTGATTATGTGCTCACATGGGTTTTTTAATTTTTATAAATAAAAATAATCTTTAACAGTATGATCATTCATCGATTCATTATGCAACACTCTGATTGGACAATACTTTCTCAGTGGAAAAACCTGTGACGCGAGTTTACAGCTCAGTTTTTGAACTTTTTTTTTTTTTTTTTGTTTTCTACAAAAATCTTTTCCCTCTTTAAAGTACACCAAACGCCACAAATACACATACAAAATGAGTAGATCACCTGAGAGAATGAATATTGACAGTGGCATGTTTTGAATAATCAATAAAATACTTTTAAAATTAACCATGATATTACGTAGACATTAGAATTAAAGGAAGAGGAGCCAATGATGAAGGTATTATTTAATGGAATAATACATTGGATGTAATGAACTCAAGCATTATTCAATAGGCATATTAAAACGTCTTGGACGGGGTGGTGTTATGGATGAAGCTTTGGAACCTGTTCGTTGTAAGTCTTGTTTTCTTCTTACACATTAGCATTTCAAACATTGACTTTTTTTAAATTGCAGCTGTTGAAGGTTGGATCCTTATTATTCAAGGCCTTCATGAAGAAACAGATGAGGACTCTTTATATGAAAGATTTAGAGAGTTTGGTGATGTTAAAACAGTACATTTAAACTTGGATAGACAAACAGGTTATGTCAAGGTATACACGTAAATGAAGTAACCCTGATAGACACGTTGGCTTAATCTTATCTCACCTAGGGATACGCATTTATTGAATACGAGTCACGTAAGGAAGCAGAAGCAGCAGTTGAACAAGCAAACGGTACAAGATATTTAGGCGAAACCATTAAAGTTGATTATGCCTTTGTGAAAGGCCCTGCACCTGAAGATCGTCCCAGAAGAGATCGTAGACGCGATAGAAGCGCAAGTCCTTCAAGACATTAAAAGAAATGTGTTTTTTTTTTTTTTTAAAAAAAAAAAGAAGTAAAAAATAAAAATAAAATAAAAACTGTATTGTATGCACCCAGACATAATCTTGTATCCTGAAATTGAAATTAAACAGAAAAAAAAAAAAAAAAAGTTGGGAGAGCGCTTATCTTCCTAAATTTGGTGACACTGGAAGATCTTTTGATCTACCTTTTTTTTTATTATTTTTTCACAAGCAATGTCTTTTATCTCATATGATTTTCACTGGCATATTTACAACTGAATTAATATATCACAGCACATTCTATGTTACTTGGAACAATGCTTTTGTTTGTTTAATAATTTATTTATTTTTAATCATGTATCCAATGATGTCTATGCCATAGAAATTACTATTAAAAAAGAAAGTTAATAAAAGTTGATACACAAGTACATTTCTCCACTTGAAATAATGTATTCCGTACTTTCGGTCGACCTAGAACACAACTTGTTTTACTAAACTATTTTTTAATATAATTATTTATAAGAAGAGTAAGAAGGAATAATGGATAAAAGAAAGTAAAGAAAACTATTTTTTTTAAAAATGATCTGCAATTTTATTCGCCAAAACTAACGAAAATACAGGGAAAAGTTTACAGCCCTCGTGCGGATTGTACAAGAAGTCTATTAAAAAGGTACAAGCACCCTTTTAGTGCGTTTTGTTTGTAACACAAATAATAAACTCACAGAAGCGAGGCGTTTTGGTAACGCATTATATCATTTTTGGCGCCTGTTGATTGATCTGAGTACAACTTGCTAAAAAAGAACATACAACAAGAAATCACATACCAAGTTTATTTCCCAAAGGAGGAAACTCTTTTTAAACATGTTATAGGATTCTAATGCTTGATGTTTATTCACTTAACTTGAATAAAACTAAATCTGATACTTAATATTCATGATTTAACATTCAGTCCTCTTCTCTTTTGTTCTAAACAATAGTATTAAGAAAACAGGTAAACCATTATCTGGCTTTCAATAACTTTATTTTCACACACGTACAGTTAAGTCGGAGTCGTGTCAATTCCAATTGAGTTAAATTATCTAATGGTTCTACGGCCCTAAAATGATCGGAGAAAACAAAAAGTTGAACAATTAATTTGCTTTCAAGTGATGCAAATCCAATTATAGCTGTCAACCTGTAATTGGGGTCTCACAAATGCTGATTTTTAAAGCATTTGCTTTTTTTCCTCTAGATTTTTTTTTTCTTTTCTTTTTTTTTTTTGCTTTCTTTCTCTTTACGTGTGGATAATTATACAAATACCCCTCCCCTTTTCCCACCTTCTTTTACCTCTCTCTCTCTTTCTCGCTTTAGCACATGTTCAATCAAACATTAGAAAGGATCTGTGTTGATGATATATGTCATTGTGATTGGCGGATTTCACTACAGGGTTGTGTAGAACAAAAAGCCATGACTGTTGTGCATGGCATTAATGTTGGTATTTCTGGTATTACTGTCATCATAGGTAGAATCCTTTTTAGATAAACTACTACATATCTGATCATCATTTACCAATTTTATTCATTTGTACACCAGGCACAGCATTATTATGCCACCGACTGTTTATCAAAGGACATCAACTATTCGATGTAAATTTATCCAAAGGATGCTTTAGACCTAAGCCTATTGATTGTATGTTGCTGTTTATTGTGATATATAATTTACGTAAGTAGTAATCATGGTAATTCTATGTATTAGTAACTAATTTACTATTTAGTTCGACTTTTATCCAGTACAATATTAATTGCTGACGTCGTTCCAGACATGATTTCTCGTTCATGTATGTTTTTAAACTGTGCTGAGCAACATTGATTTATTGAATAATAATTTATATAGTTATATTTGAATTCCCATGGCAATTTGGTTATGGATCATTTGCTTTATACCTCATTGGCATTGCACAAACATTAGCAGATGTAAGGAAAAATAGATTTAAAAAAAGTGTTTATTCTTTTCTAAACCCTTTTTTTTAATAGAGCCATAAAGTAATTGCTAACAGCTGGTTACCATCACCCAGAGTTGTTGATACCATCAGTGGAACCCTTTTTCTTGCGCCTTTTATCATTAACAATTGTATGTCTTTAGCTGCTGGAATTATGGCTGAAAGAAACCTAGAATTGGCCATCGTGTTTACTCGATTACTTTATGTATTTTGGTTTATTCACTGTTCAAGCTTGGGTATAGCTGTGTTGTACTCTGGTCTCCGCTTAACCCACATCCTTGAAGGGCATTTAAAAAAATTTAATACAACTGCAGGTCCTCGGTATACCTCTATCAAAACTGGTATATTCAAGATTAGAACTGTTATGGGAATTATCGTTATATGTGTATGGATGTTTGCTGTCTTTTTGTTGCTCTTTGGTATATTAAGACATTTGATTCTTGTTAATAAGGTAGGATCTATTGTCTTGGGTACCATCTGGAACTTTCTTGGTGCTGTGTCTACTCTTGGTGTAGTCATTGCTATCTTGGTCAAGTAAGTGTTGCCAATTAAGATTGCGTCTGTATACAACTTACACTGTTTACGTTAGTCCAAAGATCGACGAAAATACCTCTCTTGGTTTAAAATCATCTAGTGCAGAAAAATCTGCTACTGAAAAAACCAGCACAACCCCTAATTTAACTTATTCTAATTTCACGACACAAGATTATTCTACAAATAGTGCACTCAGCACAAGTATCCAAGCAGGAGCAAATAATACAACAGATGAGCTCAAATTACAACAACTTCAATATCAGCAAGTATTTCAAAAGCATAACAATCATTATATTCCACGTATAGATCAACTTGATTCAGAAAATAACGAACATATACTTTTATCCGAAAGAAACACTAACACTGCACCTAAATTAAACCTTGATTCAGATGTTTATATAACACACAAACATTCTGATAATCATGATGATGAACCTATTGTGGATGATGGGGAAACATCTCAATTGGATTTAGTGGAATATGCATCTAGAAATCAACGTTTTTAAAGAATATATATGTTATATCCTTTATTTCACACACACACATATATATGTACATATTTACATATATTTGTATACATGTTTGTACAAATACATCGTACACACATATCTCTATACACTTTATACACCCATAATTTTTTTCTAAATGTATACACATCTTATACTATTAAATGTTTTCCCTTTCATAATAAAATTTATTACCACTTCGTTATCATAGAATTTAAAAACAATCTGTACCTGTTGAACATAACGATCTCTTCTTATTCTTTGATAAAAAAGACGCAATTTAATCAACCAGCCTTTTCATTTACCATAACTATTCTTAACGGCCGTGTCCGAGTCATGTGAAGTTTAAAGTCAGATTGTGTAAGATCAAAGTACAACCAAAGATTTACAAATAAAAATTTCTAGTCGAGAAATAGTAAATGTAGTTTATGTATTAGCATGTTAACAACACTAACGTAAGGTAAAATTACAAACATGTAAAGGTGTAATAAGGCTATGTTCTCAAGGGATGATGATGATGATGATGATGGAAGAGTAAGAACAATCTCTCCTTTTCCCCTTTTTTTTTGGCATGTTAGTTTAATTTTTTTTTTTTTTTTGTGTATGTTAGTTTAAAAATTAAAATTTTACTTATACAGCGCGACTGGTAAATTTTGTCTGTTCTGAAAAAATAAATGGCGGTTACCTAAGAGAAAATGGCGCTATCTCAAGAATCTTTAGCAGTTTGCTAGCAAATAATTGTCACCTTTGAAGATTTTACATTGTCTTTTTGGGCCAAGTCAAATTGGCGTTGCTGAGGGATTATTGTCGGCTATGATGTAAAAGCTTTATTTCTTTCCTTTCACTCTAACAATTGAATAACATGACAAAAATACATTTTTTTTATGAAGACAGACACAATAATGTCTACAATAAGAATGGAGAGAGAGTCTTCGATCCGATGGAAAGTGTGTTAACCGAAATCAGTGATCCAAACGTAGTACTTGAAACCATAACGAGCCAAAAGTCCTATTTGAGTCTCAAACCAGCAGAGAAAGAAACTACTGTAAAAGATTCAACAAAAAAGGCTATAGAAGTTGTCAAGAAAACAGCGTCTACAAAGACTACAGCGACCAAATCAGAGAGATATTTATTGACCGAATGATCGAGGGCTCTACAGAAAGAAGAAAAGTGACTTTGCATGCAAAGGATCTTGGAATTAATCCTCGTACTGTTATGCGCTGGTGGAAGCACTATCAAGAAACTGAGAAGGTAGCTTACAAAAAGTTGCAGAAATTCCGGCCGACCTAATTCATTGACTCCTGAGCACGAGCAGCACATTCAACAAATAGTAGAAAGAGACTCACAATTTTGTGCTGATGACATTATTGATTCTCTGAAAACGCAGTTTGAGGACTTGAAGATTTCAAAGTCTCAAATGAACCACCGCTTGAGAAACAACATGCTCATTTCAATAAAGCCAACCTTCGACCCTATGACAAGAAACTCTGACAGTAGCTTGCAAACGAAATACGAGTGGTTCATGAAGTGAAAAGATTCGGACTTGGGTTACATTAAGAACTACGTTTTTATTGATGAGGCTGCATTGAAGACAGGCAAACAAAAAAAAAGAAAGCTTGCAGGAGGCAAAGAGCAAAGAACAGGCGACATTATTATTGAAGAGCCTATTATAGAGTACGCTGGTGTGGAGGAGAGTACTGCCATCGAGAACAACTACTGCCACTTTGTAACATTTATAAGTGAGCTTCTTGATATCATGGACATGGATGAAAGTCTTATAGGTAGTTATCTTGTAATAGATTATTGTACTATTCATAAGTCTCATCCAATGATAAGAAAAATTGAGAGTACAGGTTATAGAGTAATGTACTTGCCTCCTTGTTCACCAAAGCTCAACCCAATTGAGCAGTTTTAGGTTATAGTTAAAGGAAAGCTCAAACATCGTCGAATGAAAACTTATCGAGTCGAAGTGCTGATGCTTGCAATCAAGTTCTTTATGGCTTCTCTAGTCAAATCATCCACTGTTGTAATAAAACACCCATGTGATCATGCTTTTGAAATCATACTATGCAATTTTCATAACACGTACCTTTTTAGAATATAAACCTTGCGAGAATTGGTATGGTTAAAACAGTTTTGTTGGGCTCAGCAAAGGGCTATTAATGGAGATTTTGATCCGTGAATATATCATCATTATGCAGTGACATTACAAGATGACGGTTCAACATTTTATGCTTATTAAGTATGTTCTTAATATATTTATCATTGAGGTTTGATGAAAAAACATAAAAAACTTGACACATTCAGACGCTAATAACTTCTCGAGACCTATCTACTATAACTACTATTCTATGTGAATTTAGAAAACAATTATCTTCTATTGCAAGCTACTACATGGTGTAAGCTCATTGTAGGCGCATTGCTATTATTCGATTGTAGCTGTGCTCGAATAAATATACATAAATGGGATGGGAGTACTTCTTTTCAAGATTTAAATCAATTTCTGGATATACTTTTTCTTTTTGTTCGTATATTTCACTTGTGAAAACATATTGGAAAATGAAAGGAAAGCAAAAGGATACTTTATTCTCTTCAAACTAAAAGAAGCCATCTAAGAGCGAAAACGGTAAGCTCCATATCTAATAATGGATCGAAATGTCACTGATCACAAAATTGATACTAGACTCGTTTGAACTATGTGTAGAAGACAACTCAGACGACGACTTCTAACCCGTTGTAACAGCTAGAAAAAGAAAAAGTAAGTTGCATTGTCAAACTTGATGTAGGTAAACAGCTAGTCTAACGTATGAAACCCCATCGTAGGCAGGGAAAATACCTCACAGAGTGAATCGCAAAAGAGACTCAAAGGCAAAGAAAAAATACAGATTCTGAAGTTACTACTACGAGTAGTACTGGTATCTCTACAACAGATGAACTTACCATGTTCAATAAGATCACACTTGATGACTATGATCTTGAATATAGCAGTGACGATTTTGATGCACCTGTCATCAAAAGACTCTTTTTGGGTGAATCAACCAAGTCTGCTTTTCGTATCACCAAATCAACTTCTGCTGCTGTGGAGTCAAGCACAACAGCTTCTAAAACAAGTCTAACTTCCCCCAAGCCTAGTAAACCTGTTCCAACTGCTTTCAATTCAGCTGCAACTTTTGTCAAGTCAAATTTTTGTCCTGTGCCTGTTGACAAGGCAAGTGACATCAAAGAAGGCCCTAAGAAGAAAAGCAAGCGTGTGATGACAATTAAAACGACTGTAAAGAATATTTGGAAACCAGCATATTTACAGCCATTGTATGGCTTGGTTCACACTACCAACTTACTACCTTTGCCTTCACGAAGTACATATATTTACAAGAACTGGCAGCAAATGAAAATTTTGCGTTGAACAACTTTGTGACAAAAGATTCTTTTGTTGAAGTTTTTCTGAGTCTTGTTCTCTCAAAGGGTGGAAATAGCACAAGACTGAAGGATACGACCAAAAACTATAGGCGGTTGATATCAAAATATAAAGAAGCTTACTTTGAAGACGCTGGCTATACTCCCCAAAACTTACCACATGCTCAGCAAATAGCCTTGTACGAGTGTACGAAGATCCAAACGGCCTACTATAATAACATCAAAGCTCATTTTGGAAACAGGCTGTGTGGTTTGATAAACAAGTTATTTAAAAAGAAGGAAAAGGCAGAGAGTCTCAGAGGAGAAATACAAGCAAACAAGTCTAGTAGTAAAGCGATAAAAGAAGCTATTCGAAAGAAGATTTATCGACCTTGCAATCAGGTGAAGCTTGCCATCGCAAAAAAGAGATACCTGAAGCTGGTCTTTTAGATGATCAATCAAGAACACAATTAAATGTTTTTCTCTCAAGTTACCCAGAGGACTACACTTTTCAAGAGAACAAAATTTACTATGACGTTATGGCTAGTCCAAAAAACCAGTTCAAAGTCTTCATCAGACTCGCTGAACTGTTTGAAGCTGAACAGACCTAATAGTTTGCTTGTTTCCCACTACGTACCACCTTTATTCCTTATTACATGACGTTGGATAGCAAAATAATTCATTACCATGTTCTCAAGAGCAAAAAGAATCCAAAAACAGGAAGCAAGTTTGAGACATTGGGTGCAGTCGTAGACCTAAATAAAAAGGCGTTCAAGCATCAAAAATTTCAAAAGTCTTTGCGGTTCCAAGGAACTCTCGAAACAGATGGAGTCGTTGTCTCCATAATAAAGTAAAACACTGATACAAGCAGAAAGTCGCCTAAACCTAACACTGAAAAGAAAGTGGATGGTAATCAAACAGAGCATATTGAAGGATTAGGTCAAATCGACTTAAAGAGCACTGAAGGCAAGTGCGTCTTGATAGACCCTGGAAGGCGGGACTTGATGTACTGCATGAAAGAAACTAGCACTGTTGAAGAAAAACAAACACTTATATTTACCAAGAACAACCGCTCAAAATGTTCAAGGAACTTCAGATATTTAAGAAAGCGTACTCAACCTTTTGTGGTCCAGAAAACTGATGTAATCCTTTCTAGATCTGAATCCAACTCTGTAAACTTGAAAAAGTTTGTACGGTACATTAAAACAAGAGCATAAGTAAAAACACTTTGTACGAATATTATTGAAACGAGACAACAAAGTCTAAAGAAACATATTTCCCTGAATCCGAATTTGACTTTCAAGTCGATCAAAAATGTAATTTGTATTATGAAAATCCGTTCATAGCAAGAATCCGTGGTTTTTTACCTCAACCTGAGAATTATTCTACTAATAGCTATGTAAAGTCTCAACTGTATGCTACCTACTTACAAACAATGCTACAACAGAAGCATATTTCAGAAAGACTAGATGATAGTGAGAAAAGCAAATTTCTAGGACTGGCAAAAGAGATGTGTAGACGACCATAGCAAAGCAATTACAAAAAGACTATCAGTACAACATTAGAAAAGCTACAGCTTTTATCTTTTCGAAAATTGAAGTTTTCAAGTAAACTCTTCTTTGACCAGAATGATCAAAAATTGGTGCGTAGCTTAAAAGCAAGGTTTGGTCAGGATGCTGTCATAGTTTTTGGAGATTGGTCCGCCCCCAATATCAAGTATCAAGAACCGACAAGAAGCAAAGGGTTAATCAGGATGTCAAAAAAGAGCGGATTTGTTGTCTACTTAATCAATGAATACAAAACATCTTCCCATTGCCAACCTGTGAAAATGAATTAGAAAAATTCAAAGCCGTGCCAAACTCTCGCCCTTACCAACAGAAAAAGAAGCCGGGCGCTCTATGCAATGGTTAGCTGAGGTAATCTAAAGAAAAAGAAAAAAAAAAAAAAAAAAAAAAAAAAAACCTAGATTAATTCTTGGTACCTAATGCAGTACTAGGTGTAAGAACCTCTCATGCCTTAAACAACAAACCACAGGAATAAAAAGAAGACTTTGGAATCGTGATCAAGCAGCCGTATTGAATTTTATCAAGATCCTAAACAGCTTGAGAAAGACTGGCGAACGTCCTAACTTTTTCACCAGAAAATATCCTTTAGACTGACCATCTTTAAGTAGAACAAAAGTAGGAAAATCATAAAAAATTCACCACCTAGGTTATCGCTCTGGTAATTTAATACAGGTATTGCATTAAAACAAGCACAAAGTGATAACAATAAACGTACTAAACGAAATTTTCATTTAGGTTAGTGACATTTATTTTTCTGGAAACGGCATTTGTTTCTTGCTAAACGAAGTTTATTTTCTTCAAACCGACGAAATTTACCAGTCCCACTGTACTCCATGCAGCATCATGTGGTAGACTCTTTCTTCCAATCAAAACATTTTTGACTTTGGAATTCCTTACATAAGAACAAGGGCTCTATGACACAAGAAGGTTACTGTATTTTGAATATGAGTTTGCATTCAGGTAATCCAAATTTTGCACTGACTTTAAAACGCTTTTTTGCACTAAGCTAAAAATACTTAATGAACCTCAACCAAATTTATGCGACATTTATCACATATGCCAACAATAAAAGAATGAATAAACATACTTCAAGCTTAATTTCTCTTTTGATCCTTTAAGCTACCTGAAGACACTCTCCTGACAAAACTTATGCCGTACATACATGACAGACACCAACAATGGTACAAACTGTCCAAGCCCTCGCTTTGGAAAAGCATACCTCCTCTAGTAAAAGAACTCTGTATTAAGGCTTTTAAGGCTATCAAAAAACAACTAATATCGTCTGCTTTCAATGGTGTTCTTCTAACACCAGCTTTTACCTTTGATCAAAACTTCTCAATTGGATTTAAAAACGGCGAATATGGTGGTAAGTATAGGCACCTATAGCCTCTATATTTGATCAATTTTTTCACCACTTTTGGATAATGAATAGGTGCACTATCCATAATAATTCATTCGATTTTCATATCATTTTATCCAGTGCATCCATTACATTTGTTAGGTAGGCTAAAAAAAAATACTCGGTTCTTGTCCTAATTTTACCATTTACTTTCACTTTCTTACTATCTGCCTTTCTTTTCTTTGATGAAATTGATTCTAGTTTTTTAATTCAACACATATGATACCAGCTTGAGAGATTGCGTCAAAGATGGTAAATGTGATACCCTTTCCAGTTGGTGCAATACTTTTTGCAGTCGTGCCTTCGCATGAACAACCATGGTTTCTCTGAATATGTAGATTAAAACCGGCTTCATAAATGGAAATATAGATCTCCGCGAAATCCAAGTCTGTGCCATCCATATATTGTTTAGTAATGGATTTTATCATCGCTATTACTCTGTCAGAATTTCTTGGGGCATTCAAATTTCTAGCCATCCGATCAAGAACTTTTTAGTACTTTCTTGAAATTTATTAAACGGCTTGAAGTAATACTTCTCAAAGATGTTTGATTTGTTTGACCAATTTGTGTGTTTCTTCACATGATCAAGATCATGTTCATTCATTATTGCCCAAGTGCTTGCTGCTGCTCTTAGTGAGTGCGCTTTGTGAATACTCATGTCATTTCCTGCGTATTGCATCACTTGTTGTATTCTTGATGCGATAGTCGCTGGTCTTACAAATCTGATCTGACCTTCTTTTTCCACATCTGCCAGAAATAATATATGATCCTTTGGGGGTTCATTCGTATGTTCGTCGTGCGATCCATGAAGCTTTTAAGTGTCCTCACAAGACAGTCAATATCATCTACCTGACTTGCAATTCCAATGTTTGTTGTTTTCCATTAAATTTCTTTCGGTTGTCTTGATATCAAGGAAACCCCTCAGAAGCTGATCATCGTTTGAACATGTAAAATCAACATATTGATATTGTAAACGCCCCAAATCCGAACGAGGTCTCATCATAGTCGTGATACCAATCCAAATAACCGTTTTCTTTTGTATTTGTGCTACATCTAACTCTTCATTCTAATCCCAATCTCTTACATGTGTAATCACTTGTTGCATTTTCCAAACCTGTTGAGTTTCTGCTCTAGAAATATTTACTTCTGACTTACGTTTGGCTTGAAAAAATGAAGCTATTAGAGGATCTTCTGGTGGATGATGTTAGATACTGAGGCGATTGATAACCGATACACACTCAAGGTATGTGTGGATAGATGACTGTGTGCATTTAGAAACCAATAAACTGCTTTTGGGTTATACGCCTGAGGTTCAAAGCCATTGTGTTTACACCGATTTGTCCAAATTCGCCATCCTTGATCATAAGCTTTGTGCGTCTTTATCCTTTTAGACTAGGATAAATATTCTACATCTTGAATAGCTAATCCTTCCTTGACATGTTTCTTGAAGATAACATCCATGCGATCAACGTCCCTTTGTAATTTATCTGCATTATCACTGGTGTTCGAAGTCGTCTCATTCTCAGTAGGAAGCTCCGCCAGCATTGGGTTGGCCACAGTGGTATGATTAAAATTGCTTCCTGGACTCGGTTCTCCTGTACTTTCCTCAACGCTTTTGGAATTAGCTTCCATGGTGAGTTTAAATAAAGTCCTTTCTTCGGCCACTACTAGTTGAATGCATCCACTGCTTGCGCTTCTGCATCTGGAAAAAGACTTCAAAGCTTCTTCAATTTCCTGTTATGTCTTGCTGCAAATGCATCTATCTGGAATTTCTGAGGACTCCATTCGTATTGGAGATATTTAAATCATTTCGTTAGTAAATACCATTCGTATAGAGGTAGCTTCTGTCTGCTGAGATGATCTGCTTCTATATTCTGTATTCCATGAATGTGATTGCAAATTACTTGTACATTTGATTTGTTGCACAAGTCTTGGATCTGTATCGCTAGGTCCTGAAGTAGTATTGATGACGTTCCACCAGCCTTTTTCAAGTATTTTAGAGCTTTTCGATTGTCCAAATAAATCTTCAGAGTTGAGCTTTTGTGTCTGAGCATGAGCAATTGAACAACAGACAATAAGGATTTTAGCTCTCTGACATTGATACTATCTTTTGTTTTTTGTTTTTTGTCCAGTAACATGCGGTTTGTAATGATCGCAAACTGATTCCCCATACTGAATCGGATGTACTGATATGGTTCGTGATGTTTGGGCTTAGTTGCTTGTAGCGTATCGGAAGATCGTTCTTGAGAGGTGCATTATTTACCCATCATATAAATTCTTGACGGTTTGGTGTGCTCAGGTATCAAGCTGATTCCCAGTTGTGGTTTGAACCTCGAAGTGCTCTCGTTAAATCCCTTTGCATGTATTTGACATGAAGAAGGACTTTTCCTATCCCTGGTATCATCGCCATTATTTTCCCAATCAAGTTCACTATCTACCTACATGACCAAAGCTTCATAGTTTTCAACAATTGTCGAATCCTTGTCTCCAGTTTTTGTATTTTTATCTTTGGAACTTGAATCGTTATATGTTGAGTATCGAATTGAAAACCTAGGAATGATTGCACTTTGTTCGGGGTAAATACACCCTTCTCCTTGTTGATCAAAAAACCCAATGTTTCCAAGTGTTGAATCATTTGTTGGATATGGCTTGTCATCTGTTCCTTCGTCTTGGCTAGAACACAGATATTGTCTAGGTAAAAGACAAAACGAAGACCCATTTTTCAGAAAGGCTCTAAGGCATATTTCATAAGTTTCAAGAAAATCCTTGGAGCTACTTTTAATCCAATTGCAAGGGATCTATGCCTATAGACTACTTCTTGATGCAAGAACGTCAAAAAAACCTCTTGAACTCTCTTGGATTGGCACCTCTTGTGTTCCATTGCTGTTTTACAAAGCTTTTATCGCGTTGGTTGAATGTATTTTGTCTTTCTCTAACTGCATTTCTGAGCATGGACTGTTCATATCTTGTTAAAGATATTTTTTCCGCATCTTGCTTGTCCATGGCCAACAATTTGTCCATTGGGGATTCTTCCATGTGTTTAACGCTGCCTGGGAGTCTGAGCGCTTTGATCGCCATTGACTTAGCCTCATTTTTATTGTCCTGCTCGTAGCATATGAGTATACTGCCAGTTGTCTGATCACTTCCATGATATGAGGAAATTGCCCTTTGCTTTCCTCTGTTTCCAAAAAGTGTTGACATTCTTCATAACGGCCTGTTGCTGCTTTTCCGGTATTGATGAGACGATTGGCTCCTTGCAGGGCATTCATAGTCCTTTTTTTTTTTTTAGCTCTCTGTGGAATTCTTTGTTAAAAATCTCGCTTCTAGCCCACTCATCTCCTTCATACTTGGGAAAATTCTTGATGAATCCCTTGATGCTATTTTGTAGGTCGATTGCGGAATTGTTCTCCAGCTCGTCCAAGGTTTCCTTTGGGTGTTCTGTGTAACTATCCCCTGATTTATCAAGACTGAATTTTCTTGACATTTCTTTGATAATTTGTTCGACTTGTTCTCTGGTAAAGAGTTGTTAATTTTGTTCATTTGACATAATAATAACCACAGTACGTGGCGTGAAAAAGACCTGAAGAAGTAGAACTTAGAAAAAATTTTTATTGTATATTAAATCTGAAAATAAAGCATGGTCTTCCGATCTGTATAATCATTAAACCAGGAATAAATATGTGAATCTTGCCGAGTTCTTTATCGATTCCACGAATACATTAATCAGTTATAGCTTACAACGGTACTATTTGATCATGGATAATGCACCAACTCATAACACTTTACAAATTGGTCAAATAAGTCAAAAGAATACAAAATAGTCTACCTTTTCTTTTAATCTCTCTTTTTTAAACAAATTGATGAGTCCTATAGAGAGTTTAAATATAGCGACAGAGCATTATTAAAATCCTCTTATTGTAATTTGATCACAACAAGTGCAGAAATGAGCAGAGACATTACATCTAAAGGTTTTGAAAGGAGGATTGAAATTTTTTTTCTTTTGAAAAGCTTTTAAATAGAGAGGGATTCTCACATCTATATACCCGTATATGATTTGGTTGTAATTAGTTCATTTTCTTTATTACTCTGGTAAAAAATGAGTTTTTAAACGAATATTCATGAATGGATGAGACAGAAGAGTAAGTTCAGTTCAGTCAAACTATACTTTTTATTGGCTGTAATTGGCCTGTGACTTTTGGAAAAATCGGGCTTTTATTGGTCGAATTCATTTTTCACTCTGGTCAAAGTTGAAGTGGAACATTGTATCTTAAACAGTCTCCATTTCTGTCAGCCATAAGCTCTTTTTTCTTTTTTTCTTCTTAAGTTAGATGAACATTTAATATATCTTATGCTCACAGACTCTAGTTTAACAAATATATTAATTGTGGTACTTTTAAAACTTTTTCTATATCAATTGTTCATAGCTAAACCCTATTTATACATATCTATAGAGCGGTGTATCACAGATACGCTATAGAGTATACCATCAGTATTGCAGCAAAACCCTACTTATTGAGTCCTTGAAAAAGACACCCGAACATGATCGCTCTAAAAATATTTTGCTAAAAGCATATTTTGAACTATTAGCGATTAGCATTCCAGTTACTTGGCGAATCGCTCATGAAAATGAAGAAAATCTCGACAATCAAATATTGCTTGAACTTTGGGTATTTTGGTTTGATGATGGTCATACAGGAAAAGTTGACTCAAATGAAAGTCTCCATGAACTAGACGGTACGTTATAATACCTGCTTATCTGCAAGAATCATTTCTGATCGATGTTATAGAGGCAAAAGTCGGATCTTTTACTTGGGAAAATGCTTATTCTAAACTTCAGTCTCCAACAGCATCACCACTTTCTTCTGGAGTACAAGCAGACACTGCAGCACCTGTGAAGGTTTCTACTGAATATAAAATGTTTATAAGGTCCTTGAGGAATCTAGTAGATGCGTAAGTTTATATATATTTTTTTCTTTAAATATTTTCCTTAAATGTCATTCTTGTTAGTCAAATGAAGAATCAAGGAGCAGTTCCTTTAGGAGAGTTTTATATATTTCCTAGCAATGATAAATTCAATGATGTTATGAGAGACGAGTCCATTGACTCGCATATGTTAACCTCTTCACTATGTTGTTCATATAATGTTTATTTAGCAAGCACAAATTTGATTTTTCAACCAAATACTCGACGTATGAGATTGAAACCAATATCACTTTATCAGAATAGAATGAGAGGTCGGAAAGGTACTAGAAAAAGAACATGAAAAGACTGGAAGTATGCAAAGAAAATATGAAAAACTAATCATTTAAATACGTTAGCCATTATAAGCCCGTCTGGTGAATTTGTTACTGTTGTATCAAATACTTACAATTTACCCAGACAAACTGAAGAGATCATTTTAAAGAAATGGTCTTCACTGTTAGACATCCCATACACATCACTAGTCCAACATGATCTTTTGAAACCTTTGTCGCTTCAAGAACAAAAATTAGAACAACCACACAACGTCAACAAACGCTCACCTAGCTTAATTGTCTTGAAGAATATGAATGATGGTACGATATTTTACTATCCTATGGCATTAGTTTTTGTGTCGTCATCTTCAAAAATGTCACCGACAGATATGGCAGGCACCAACGGTCTGTTCAAATTCAATCAAGGAATCTCGGAAAATTTAGGGGACAAGTGGAATAGATCATCTTGGAATGAAAAAGTTGCAAATTATTGGGAATTTGTTTGTCCTAAAGATAGTGTAGTTTCTTCTGTGTTAGATATGCTCTCTCAAGAAAGTACCACTAGCGTCAATCAGGCTGGGTTCTTACAAAAGGCTATGCATGAATCAACTGCTAATGCAAGCCCACTGATGGTGACAACCCCTATGGCTACACCTGCATCTACAACCGGTAACCAGCAGCGAACAGATTCATCCATTTCATCTACACCTATTACGCATCAAGAAGAGGGCGAGGATAAATCAAAACTTAGAAACCAGCAGAATCTTTCTCTTGCTGAATTTGCAATGGCAAACTTTGCTCTTTCTGATTCTAACAATGGTGACATGCCTGAATATCCTCAGCAGTATGCGAATGATTACTCCAATGGATCAATTGTGATGGACAATGGATCATCCATACAGCAGCCACAACAACAGCAGATGCATTTATCGCCGCAGGTGGAGTCAATAAAGCTAGAAAATTTACCAATGGCAATGCACAATAATGGTTTGTTACCTGTTACAGGACACGCGTCAAATAGTTCAGCATACCACTCACCACAGATGGCTAACCTCGGATTAGATGCATTCAATTTGGGAGACAGCATAGGTGTCAATGATATGATTTTGGATATTCCCGATAGATGGAACGATGACACGATGGGTGGTTTGGATAATTTTGATTTGGGCGTTACAGAAGAAGATTTTGATTTCTTTAAGTCGGAGCCTGTTACTGCACCTGCTATCATGTCAGTAAAAAATGAAATGTTTATAGACAGTAATGCCACTGCAGACTCTCTCATGTTGATTGATACGGATATAAAGCAAGACGAGAACAACATTGATAATAGCTTTAATATGTTGGATAAAGACAAATTGCTTGTTTTAGACGACAAAAGCGCAGTCATGATGGATACAGATATAGAAAGCACTACAGCAAGAATACATGATTTATCTGTAACACCATTAGGCGTGGGTATGGCTCAGCAAGAAAATATTGAATTTCAACAAGATCAACCCGTAGATCCTAATTTGTTACATAAACAATTACTATTCCATCAGCAGCAGCAAGTAGATCAAGATAACCAAAGCTTTCAGCGAGACAAACCAAAACAACGTGAACTATTTATACCACCCACTTTTGCACCAGTGAAAATAAACTACTTGGTCAATGATTCCAAGTACTTCAATGGCGGCAAATTCACTTATCCATCTATTGATCAAGATAGTAATGTAGAAAATAGATTACAGAAGAGCAACTATTATAGACCCGATTATATTCCTATCAGCCGTTCTAAAAGATTACGCAAAAGGAAAGCACTTAAACCAGCAAAAGCTCTTAAAGAAGACAAAGATGTGACTGAATCAAATGGTGCAGCAGAAGGACAATTTGTCCAAAAAGTTGAATCAACAACAAAATTCGATAGCAGTCATAGCAGTAAACATGGAAGCGTTGTTAATAGCAATATGACAGGTAATAGCAGCAGTGTTACCAATTGCAGTAGCTCTAGTAGTAGTGGCAGCAGTAGTGATTACGATAGTAGCAGCTGCTACGAGAGTGATTATTCAGATGATGATGATATGACTAATAAACCTGGTCGAGTTTTGGATCATGTATCATCTGCTCAAGATAGCTACATTGACAAGCTTATTTTTGCATCACCTTTTCAATCAAATCCAAAGCTATCAGTTGACAAGACGATATTTGAATACGACAGCCCATTTGCTGATGCAGTAGCAGATACTTATAGTAAATCAAATCGCCAAATTACAATAAAAAACACGGAAGATTATAAAACGTTAGAGTACCTCTGTCAGCAGGTTGTTCTGGGAGGATATCCTTTTTCTGGTGGTTTTGAATCTGTGTCATCGAATGGAATTGAAGCTAATGAAGGAGAATCAACGAAAGCAGTGATAGCGAGAAGAAGAAATCTTTTGCAGACATTTTACGGAGGTTAGTTTTGTGTTGTATATAGCAAGATAATTTGTTAAAGTTTAAATTGATAGATACTGTTCATATCTGCTCAACGCTACATGACGTTGATTATATGAATCAAAGCTTTAAAAACATACTAAATAATATATTCACTAAAAAGGTTCCTGATGTAAATCATATGTGTATAGATCAACCACTCTTGCCTGCATCTGTAACTGTTAAAGGTCCTCTCAATGTACAGCAATATTATGATTTGTCTGGTAAAAAAAAAAAAGAAAAAAGAAAAAAGGACGCTTTGTGTTTTTTATACATGCTTCTATAACATAATTTTTCTTTAGAAACCAATCAAGCACACTCTAAGTATGGCAAGTATCAAGTGAAAAGGCGAAGGCCTGCAGAACCCAACTTGGATATCTTACGTCCTCCTAATATTGTTGTCAATCGCCAGGAAGAACTCATTGAGGGGACTACAAAGTTTATCATGTTTTGGGAGAAACTACGTCTTGAGCCTTACTCTTGCAAAAAGCATATCAATTACTTTATAATTTATCCCGAAAATGATTCGACTGAACGCAGCATATCCCAATTTTTTAAAAATCTAGGAACGCTATACGAAACTTGTCAGCTAGGTTCCCATCAGCCAGGGAATATTGGCTCGTATCGCAAAGGATTAGTACCTGTTCGTTTACTTTGTAAGGATATTTAAAGCTACAAGTTTTTCCTTTATTCATCTTTTCAATCTTCCTTTTTAGCTTTAGCACAAGATGAATCACTGGAAGATCAACAAATGCGAAGCTATCTAACAGAGTGCCAAAACTTGGGTTCAACGTTAGGAAGTATACCAGGAGAGAATGTTTATAATGTTATTTATATGCTCAATCCTTCATCAGACTTACAGTCTAATGTTCATCTGACACGATGTTTTAGTAAACTAGTGGAGGCATATGATACAGCCGTATTAAACTCTGGAACAAGGATGAGCAATGCAAAACCTATTATGCAACTTATTCCTGTAGAACATGTTTTACGATCTTCCTCTTTTGGTGGATGTCTAAAATTTGGATTAAAAGAGATTGCTTTTTCTGTTTATTCAAAATGCCACGCAGTAGTAACTAGGTGTCGCAACAATGGCAATCATGAAAGCTCAGTATCAACCGCTGAAATATATGCCCCACTGTTTGTGCTGCCTAAATCAGTGCCAAACTCTGTACAGTACTCACTCAAGAAAGCGCTTTGCCCTTTCCCTAGTATCCTCGAAAGTCACGCTGTACTTCATATGGGTTACTGTTTCAGTTTTGATAAGCGCTGGATGATTATTGTTTGGACAGATAACAACGGAGAGCTGATTGAGTTTGCTACATTAGATAGTCAAGCTCAATATCGGAACATGTCGCAATTATTTGAAGAAGCATGGCGTCGTACTAAAATCATTTCTAAACGTACCGGATTCATTTGGACATTTGTTATTGCAAAAATTGGTTTGTTATTTAGAGAAGAACTAAAGATATGGATTAATTGTATTGGTCAAGACGAAAAAGCAGCTATAGTTTGTTTAGACTTGGAATCACCTCTAAATATTTTGCCAATTCCTAGTACACCTATGACAGAATCTATGGCATCATCGTCAATGATGGACTCTATAGGTACCAACGTACCAAGCATGGTAAATTCGACAAGCAACGTAGGAGGAATAGGCGCCGGATTCAACAGTAAAAAATCCTCTTTCCCAACAGATGAGAATGGAGTAGGCCAAACAAAAGCACTCTTGCTGAATCATCGCGTTGCTTATTCTAGTAAAAGAGAGCGAGCATCTCTTGCCATCTTAAGCATGGATCCTTCTTCTAATACGGAAAACTGGATGATACCCTTAGCCAGTGGCTACACGATCTACACGCCTTTACCTACAGAAAACTCACGCCATGGATTGTTTAATAGTAATCCACCTGTTATAGAGGTAAAAAGAAAAAGAAAAATGAGAGATAGTTGTATTTATTTATGCTTTAATAGATACATTTAGTTTTTAATCAAACAAGCCATTCAGCATACAGTACATTAAGAGACATTATTCAAAAATTTCATGCTTTATCGTATGTGAACATTATGTCTTCAAATAGCAATCGTCTCCCTATCCATTTAGCCCTAGTCGAAAGACTTTCCCGTATATTACTTGTAGTTAATACATAAGCTCTCTTTCTATTTCTCTCTTTTTTCTTTTCCTCTTTATGTATCATAATCATTAAAAAACACATCCACAGTACCACTTTTTTGTGTTCAAAATAAAAAGCTTCCTTTTCGTTTTATATAAAATAAATGCATTTTCACCTAAAAACTGTATTACTGTTCAAATTCAATTGTTTAAAATGAATTATTTGAAGAAGTGATATATTCAATAAGTAGTATATTTTTTTTCTGTTTGAGCATCATCAGGGAAAATTGGATAATGGAAACCATTTGTACTGTCCAAGTGGAAGAACTTCGGACCCAAACCACTTGTACACTATTACTGCACGACTCCGCCACTGAGAATAAAAGCATTTCAGGAACAATCTGTCATTTCAACATGTAAACCAGAGTAAAAATTTAAATATTAAAATATTTGAAATTGAACTTCCTATCACCTGTTATTTTCTACTTTAAAGTTAAAATAATCTCGGGTATTGTATTTTAAAATATACAAAAACTTCTCCGCTTCTGTTCAACATAGCTTTTGACCCGTTCTTGCGATCGATTGAATCAGATAACGAGTTACAAGGTTTTCAGTTCCGTCAAGCCGCTAATCCTGCTGATCTGCACATAGTTCCTCCTCCTCCTATTAAGATTCTGGCATACGCAGATGATGTGGCAGTCTTTCTCAGCAAACCATCAGACTTTGTCCGTCTCCGCCAACTCTACGAAGTTTATGCTCAGGCGTCAAACGCGAAGCTCAACCTTGGAAAAACTGAAGCCTTCTCACTCTCAGGTCATCCTCATCCCCCATGGCAAACATTCTTGCAGGAGAATCAAATTTCCTCGTGGCATGACAAGAATTCACCTTCTGCACTTAGATATCTTGGTTTTGCAGTCTGCTCTTCTCTCACACAAAGAGATGGATTCATTTCGGCTCTTTGGCTAAAAATTCAACATGAATGTAACATTCATAGTCAACGTACTCTGTCCTTTCGCGGTCGGGTCACTGTTATGAATACCTTGATCTATTCTAAATTGTGGCATGTACTTCGGCTTCTTAGTGTTCCGAAAGCTGCTCTTCAACGGTTCTCTTCACTTGCTTACCAGTTTGTGATACAAAAAGCATTCCCCAAGTTCAAATACGATCTTTTGCTCACGGACCGACAATACGGAGGCCTGAAATTGCTTGATCCAAACAAACAACAACTCGTATTACAGTGGAAATGGCTTTGTCCATTACTCCTTTCACATCAATCTGACTCTATCTCCTTGGAGGTGCAGTATCTCTCATATTCACTTCAACATCATTTTCACGCGGTCGATCCTCTGCTTCCACTGCTATTCCCACATTGTCGCAAGGGACCTTTAGGTCAGAATAATAACCTGAACGTTTTTACTAATTTCTTTCGTACAATGGATTCATTTCAACACTCATATCAAGACGTCAACCTTTCTCCTGCTTCTTGCCTCGCGCTACCGTTGGCCTCGATATACACATCTATGGCACCACACTCAACTGAGCCCCAGCCTCCATCCGAACCGGTTCCAGCTTTCGCTCGTTTATCTGTTCCTCATTGGCCCAAGATTCAGGTATCCGAAGCTTATTCATTTGATGGACTTTTTCATCGAAAACAACGACGGGATCTGCATACCTCTCGTATCCATATCACGAGGTTCTTCAAATCTTTGGACGAACATAAAATACAGCTCGAGCAATTCTTTTTGTCCCACTGCTCGCCTACTCTCCCATCATCATCACTTTCAACCTTGGGTACTGTTGATTTTAGTCCTATTTTGAATGGTCTCCTTCCGCCCGATCTTTTCTCCTCCAGATTTCGTACTTCAGATCTTCGGAAAGCACTATCACCGTGTGTTCCATCACCGATATTTGATCCGCCTATCAGCGCAAAACAATGGTCCCGCTTTTGGAAAGGTGACGTTCCTCTTAAATCCAGAGATGTTTGGTATCGAATTATCTACAACAAACTCTCTTGTCGGCAAAATCTGCATCGTCTGCTTCCTACATCATTCACTGATCCTCTTTGTTCTCTTTGTTCATCTGCCGTTGAAGATCCTCTCCATTTTGTGTTAACATGCCATTATAAACATCCACTATGGGAATACATTTGGGATGTATACTTCGATCAACCATTCAGTCAGCGTGCCGTCAAACTCGCCATTTTTTCACTGCAACTGCCGAAGACCAATTACGCGCACAGATCCCACTCTTCATTCCAGTTAATCGCCTGCGCCATCCTGTCGTTATGGTCCGCCCACTGGGCTTTCGTTTTTTCCGAAACACCATTTGAATTTTCAACTGTCCTTGCTAATGTTTTCAAACATTTGTCCAAATTGCAATCAGAGGTCGATTAAAATCTTCCAGTCTGGAGTTCCCTCAGGTGGTGTCTGCTATCTTGACAGCTTTCGGACTATAAATTTGTTTAGTTTATTCTTCAATAAATTTTACCCTACAAAAAAAAAAAAAAAAATATACAAAAACTATAAAAGATTGCTTTTAGTTGATGCATAAAGCAAGGATAAGTGTGACTTTATTTTTTAAATTATTCCATTATTTTTTTTTTTATACATGCACATACACAAATATATAATTTAACAAATGACAACACCCTCTTCCTTACAAAAGAGCTTTAATGAATTGTTTGAAAGCCAAGCCAGGAGAGAGAACGAAGCAAGCTTTCAAGCCAAAAAACGAAAATATAAGGAAATAGAGTAAATTCAAACATTCAGATTAGGCATCAAAGCTAATGCTTTATATATATACATATATATAGTTTGGAGCCTTACAATAATATTTCAGTATATTCAGAATTTTTTCAAGATCCAGAACTAATTTCAGAGATTTCTGCCGATGCTCACCGTATATATAAGAAAATGCAAGTTAAGATTAGTCGAATTCGACCACGTTTGGAAGCTGTGACAGACAAACGACCGCAAGCAAAGGACGTGCTATCGACGCGTGTGATGGATAACGAACATGACCAAATCTTAGATTCAGCAGAAGCAGCAGTACGAGAAAATCAATTTTATGTGAATCCTATAGTACCTAAAAGAAGAATGTATATCCGAGAGAATTCAGCAGCAGCAAGTCCAAGCATGTCTCAAAGTACAGATGATATTGATGAAGGCAATAACAACGAGCCTCAATTAGATAATAATCCTGATCCACAAATATCTTCTTCTGTAGAAGATACTAGGACTTCATTTGAACTTCGAGATATTTTTGATAATATAGCAGCACTTGTTGAACAAAGTCCATTGAATTCTGTAGGGTAAGAAAGAAGAAAAGGATTATGAATTTAAGCAAAAGAGATTGATTATTTGTGTAGTTCAACTTATCTATACACATTACTAAATCGACAACATGATCCAGCATCTTATATTTATACAATGCCTGAAGTAAGTATGAAAAATACACCGGTTTATAATGTTCAATTAAAAATTGTTCTTAGCATACTTCAATTAGTAAAAACCGCATTGACGTAATCAAATTTATTATTAATATGTACATGAAAACTTACATTATCAGTATAGTGGAAAACTATAGAGGAAACATTAATTACAATAGTTTTATTTACACCCGGAAGCTCAACAAAAAAAGGACAAGAGATTGAATTGTTGGGTTCGCACAGTATAGGTGATTTAAGAGACGCAATTTGCTGTTTATTAGACTTTTCGACAAACAGTCAGGATATATTAAATACTCAAAGCAAAAAACTAAAGCCTAGCTTTATTTACATGGACCATGTGTTTTATATTGATACACGGCATGCAACAAATACGTTAGAATCATATCAATCTCACATCAATAGATGGCTTGATAAAAAGAAGATAAACAAGCAAGTGTTCAATTATCAGGTAGTAGACATGCAATCCGCTTTATTAAGGGATCAGAACATTCTTTTCAATCGTCCATTTGTGTTTTCACATGAAGATAATTGTGAGCATATGTTTCTCATCAAGGATCTCAGGCTTATCTCACCTAATGAATATGAATCACTCACAGACTTTCCTCGAACAACTTATACAGTAAAATACGTTCGACTGAGATGCACAATGTGTACTATATATCCTGCTTCGTATGTTGTATATTTTATCTACTTCTTGTTGGCTAAACTAAAATATCGACTAGCTTTATTACAACTGAAGACATTCTAAGCGGACACTCTCCTTGTTATTTCTGTGAAACATGCTTCAAATCCTTTCATGCAGAGAGTGAGTATGACAAGCAATATAATTACAAGACAACTAGATATTATGGGACTATTTATTAATGTAAAATAAAACCTCAAATACGGGATAACTTTTCAGATAAATATTCTAAAGTTTGGTCTATAATTTCACTTGATTCTTTCCAAATTTGAATTGAAAAGTATAAAGCAAAAGGATGTATTTCTGCCTTTGGATATATTTCAGAGATTTTCTGCTAAGAGATTAGTAAACTCGTTTTTTATTTTTTATTTTTGTTGCTTCACTTACAGAAAGAACATGAAGTTCATTTTTTGCTTTTACTGATAATTGTTTGCAAACAGACTCGAGCATTAAATAAGCTTTTCTTTCATTGTCTGAATTGATATATTCTGTTTGTCCCATAACAACATCGTGCCAATCCATAACACGTCTATCAAATCCAGAATTCGCTGTTCCATCCAATGCAAGCAATCTTAATGCAGCCATTAATCTAAATGATATCTCCTTCTTTTTAATGCTATAATCTCCGGCATATCTACAAATTACAAGTTAATGTGGTATATGTATTCGTTTTGTATTTTACCCTGATCCTTCTAGTATTTCCTTTTTGATTTTTAATCCCTTTTTGGATTCCACTTCAGAATAAAGTGACCAAATCTCGTCATCTAGTAAAACGAAATTATAAATATTTTCATTCAAGACGAATCCATATTCCTTCAACATGGCTAAATTATCGTGTGGTCCATAGTTAATATACACTTGTTCTCCTTTCTTGTAAGCTGTTAATGTCTTTATCTCAAATCGTTGTGTCCTTATGTTAAATCCGCTTTCAATCTACTATAAAGTTAAAGTTTTCTTCTTTCCACTTTTCACACTTACTTTAGCTTCTGTTGTGTGATTTAGAAAATCAAGCATAGGTGCTAAAGCAATATTCTCTCCTTTAGCTAGGTAATCAGGTACAGTCATATGAATACAACGCGTATTGACACAAAGCCATGCCCATTTGAATTCTTCAGCTGTGATATTTTGCGGTAACTGCTTTGATTTACAAAACTTTAAGCAAGTGACATAATCGGTATGAATATTATCCTTTTGTTGCATTGTTTCTTGTTTTAAAGAATTAGGTAAATGACTTAACAGTTCTGAGGGATAATTGACTGGCATTGTATTAAAGTGCATTGGTAGGAGATCTGTATAAGGCTTCCACCAAGACTGCTTATCTCTTGTCAACAGTACTAGGTGTAAAGCCAGTAGTTGATGTGGGCTGAGTGAATGTGTGCCATATAGCTTTGTCAAGCTTTCGTTGGTGATCAGAAAATTCCTTGGTACTGAAACAATCACTTCGCCTGCTTCAATGTCCTCTGTCGCCATCATACCTTATATGTTCTTTAAGTATATGTACATTTTATACTGCTTTTTCTTTTCTCTTTTTCCTAATTCTCACCTCGACCAGTATCTACAGCAAAAACATAAATAAAGCATTTTAAAAAGAACTCATTTGCTTTTCTTTTTACTTGGAAAGTTTGCCAAAGCTAATTTTGTCTCTGGAAATTTATTATTGTTTAACCAATTAATAAACAACTCATATTTTCTATCACGGACAACTTCAGGTATTTTTTTTTTTTTACTAATTAATTAAAAGCTTTATATTTTATTATTTATTAATGTACCAGTTCCCTTGACTGAATTCATTATGATTAAAAAGAAAAATAATGACAGGGTATCGTACGCTTAGTCACTAAATAGAAATCTCTTGCTTATTCTCTCTCTGTTTAAACCCAGCCTAAGCCCATTGTAATAATATACACGCTCAGACAGGATAATGTAAGTCCATTTTCTCTTGGTATACTTTAAAAATGGATAATTCTACTTTAATAAAAGCTGCTATTGCTGTAACCATCCTGTTGTTAATCACAGGTATAATAGTAATTGAAACAACATTAGGTAGAAATTCATACATGTGATTATATAGTTCTCGTGTTATCATTCTATACCAAGAAACAAAGTAGAAATACTGTGTTATTATTAGGTATATGTGATGCTGGAAAGACTTCATTGTATACATTGGTAAAGAAAAAAAAAAGATATAAAAAAATTAAAGTATTTGTCCATCAATCCCTCTTATTTGTATGTAGTTGCGTTTTGGAGAAAAACGATCTACTGTTTCATCTATGAAAGAAAATGAAGGTCAACTCGCAATCTCAAACAAAGTAATTACTAAAACATAAATCACCCAAAAAAGATTTAATATAATTGATTAGACGTTCGATGTTGTTGATTTACCTGGTCATGAACGTGTTCGCTATCGTTATGTCGACTTTTTACCTGTAGCCCAATCGATTGTATTTGTTATAGACAGCACAACTCTCAATAAGCAGGTCCGATCTGTTGCCGAGTACTTGTACGATGTGTTGGCTAAACCTCAAGTTCAAAAAAATCGTATTCCCGTCTTGGTTGCATGCAACAAGTCAGATATGATTACTGCTTTACCAACAGAAAAAATTAGATTGATGCTTGAGACTGAAATGTAAGAGGAAAGAAAGAGAACTCGTAACAAAAAATTTATCTTTTTTTTTTGTATATAGTAATCGCTTACGATCCACTCGTACTGCTAGAGTAGAGCAATCAGAAGAAGATGAAACAGAGATATTCTTGGGTTATGAAGGAGAAGATTTCAAATTTGAACATGTTGATAATGAACTTGAATTTGTATCATGTTCTGTTGAAAACAAAGATATTGAAAAAGTCCAAGATTGGATTAGAAATTAACACTGTGCGTCCAATAATAATAAAAAGTTTATGTAACGCGTTTAATATATCTACTAAATACAGCAGCAACTAAAGCCATCAAACCACCAAATGCCAATACAATGGCTACATTAGATTCTCCAGTTTCTTTTCCTTCGGACGCAGCAGCAAAGATCATAGCAGAAATAATAGCTACTGCAAATTGAGGGAATACGATATACATGTTGTGTACACCAAGGATCATGCCTGCATCAAAGTCATCTTGCTGCTGCTCACTTGTTGTTGCTGTTGACGTAGGGAGTTTCTTTTGGCGTTGTTCATCCTCATAACTGACGTATTCACCTACAAGTGAAAAAGGAATCCAAAGCACGATGGCCCATGGAATACCCATGATGGCCAATATGACTGTAGCTGTAGTGACCGAACGGACAAATAAGGCAGATAATAATGAGGCAGCAATGATCAGCTGAGAAGCAGTATAAACATTCAAAAGGGAAAGAAACCATATGCCCTTCTTTTCAAATCGCATGACGAGTGCGGGGATGATCACACCTGCAACAACGGAAACGATAGCATTACATAGCAGGGCAAAAGAACCAGCTCTTGTTCCCTCTGCCCAATCTCCATTGTCAGGGTGAGAAGCAAAATAAAGATCCGAGACCCATTGAGTACTAAATTATCTATTAAACAAAGCACGTACTCTATTTTGTATGCGTATACCTGTAGAACAAATAAGGGAACCAACCCATCCAAGCAAAGAATTGTGTGTTACATAAGGATTGAATTGGCTTTGGTAAATATCGAAAAGCACGCCAAACGTATTGAAAGGTACTATACCACGGCCTATAAAGCAATATGTTTAGATTTCAACGAGATAAATTTAAAAAAAGCTTTCTTACAAGTCATCTTGATCACCCGCGTCAATATATCGCTTCTCCTTGACGGCAAAACATGTAATTCCTAAAGTGACAATAAACACGAAAGTGCCCACAATACAAAATACTTTCATTTGAGAATCGCCTAACCATGGTAAAAACTTGACAAGGTCCATAAATCCGACGAAATAACCAAACACCATAGCTGTGTTACTCATACGAGCACTCCATGCGTTTGCGTATTCTTGCTGCCAAAGAGGAGGTACATCAAGAATAAGAGCACGGCAGATGGCTTGTACTGCATTTAATGTGAAATCCAAAAAATAAAAGGAAGATACAGCGACAACAATGGAATAAAAATGAACCTAAAGAAATATATGAATTTTTTGTTTGACGAGAGTCGTTTATATGCTTACAGCATCTTTTGAAGATTCATAATATCTATCGGCAATCATAGCACCAAATTCTTTTGCATAAGCAATGCCCACCATAGACAGGCAAGTCAAGAAACCTGCCCCTAAAATAAACGGTCTTCGTTTTCCAAATCGAGAAGTACATTTATCACTAAAGGCACCAATAAGCTATAAAAATATATTAGGAACAGATTATGATGTCAATTCATAAACTTACAGGTTGCACAAGAAGACCAGAAAGAGGACCTGCCAACCAAACGAGGGCCGTCAATTGCTTGGATAAATCCAATGAGATCAAATAAGGTGTACCATACCTATGAAACACAAGTATAAATTTTATGCTCTTCATATAATTTACTCCTATTTACGATAATTCAACCGTCCCTAAAGGAAAAAAAAATAAGTGAACAAAGCAAGTTGTATTTTATTTAAGCTTACACGTAAACTGTACTCCAGCCATACAAACAGTTAGACCTAATATTTGAATTAGGCTAAGGCCTGATTCTCTTGTAGTATCTTGATTGTTAATAGCATCGGGTACTGTTCCTATACTATTATAAGTTGAAGGATCAAAAGATGATCTTCTCCTCTTGTATTTTGGTCTAGAAACTGGAGGTTTCTGATTTAATAAAGGTGATTGCTCACTTGTCATGTAGGATAGAAATAGAAAGAAAAAGCGAGAAGGAAATTAAGGGCGTGTCTTTATATTTTATTGGACACATCATATGACCGCAGGGGGGTGGCATTGGGGTGGCACTGTTTCAACAACGCTTCTTACGACATCAAAAAGTTCCCAAATTTAGAAATTTCGTAAAGAAGGAATAACACGTTATATAATCCAACAAGAGTTAAAGCTTATACATTTGATCCTTCTTGTGCTACTGTTTTGAGTAAGAAACCTGTGATTGAAATGACTTGCTGACATGATAATTATGTATGTAGTAGTAGTCAAAGAAAAAATTATCCTTTTGATTTGCTCAAAAATCGAAACGCATAAAAGGGGGATTATAGTTTCTCAACTAATTCAGGCTTAATGTTTAACTGGGTCACTAATATATTGGCATTTGTTATAAAGAATCAATTGCAGTAAAATAGAACACACTAGTAGGCAACCAGTCAAGAAAATAAATATAAACTTGATAATATTTTAAGCAAACTACATATATCGTATCATTTTGTTTGTAGTTGAGGCAAACTTTAGAGGAGCGATCCCGCGATTGACGACTGTAAAAGTCTATCGTCTAGAAATGCTGTAAACCCAAAAGAGAATGAATGATTGCTATTCCGCCAAAAGTGAACACTATTCAGATTAAGGAACCGAAGGTCAAAGTTGATCAAGATTAAAGCATGCGTTTCACCAAAGCAGAAGAATTTATTATATGAATACAAGTCAGAGTATGTATTATACAACAAGTGTTCGTTTACAAAAAAATAAAAAAATAAATAAAAGTCGTTTGAACTCAAATGTGAAGGGTGTGCACAGTTTTCTTTTTCATCACTTGTGGTAAACAAGCAATTATTTAAATCATTCTTTAACAGTTGGCATAAAGCAGACACAAACTATCTTATCTATAATAATGCTTCAAAATATCTATAGATTCTATTTCACGATAAATTAACAAAAAAAAGCATAATTTCATTTGCATGTGTATGTTTTAATTGCAATGATACTGAAATAAAAAGATATTGTAATAATTTGAAACAATCAGTTTTTAATCTATCAAAAAAAAAATCTAAGCTGCAATTTCGCTAGTATTATTTTGTACTGCTTGAACTTCGCGCTTCTTGATAGTGGTTGCAAGCACTTGTGATCGGAAAGAAAGTGTCTTTGTGCGTTCAATAACTTGTTGATATACAGATGTGATGGGTGTATTCATAATGACAGTGTTCTATAAACAAGTTAGTTAAGTTTCAGACTCGCATATAAAATTCTAACCTCTTCAAAATCAATCTTCGCATCAACGCGAGTATCTCTGATCAAATTGACAATCCACTTTTCACCTTCTTCTTGACTCAAGTTCAATCTTTGTGACATTTCCCTATATAAAAACAATAAATTTCTTCTCGTCTTTTTATTTCTGAATGGCGCTTACTTGATATCAATCTTTTGATGAATTCTGCAATATGTCTCGGAAATGTATTGTCTAGCGCTTTCCATAAAATCCTCTTGAGTGGCAGCCAAAAAGAAATCATTCATCAACACGCCTTCACACTCCTTCAACTTTTTCTGTGCGCCTTCAAAATCAAAACGCACAAAAAGTGCTTCAACAAATTCAGTCACAGGATCTTTGTATTCATATGCCTCTTGTTCAATAACTTTGACCAATTCCTTCATTTGGTGCTTTCTGCGTTTGTTGGTAACAACAGCTGTAGCAAGATAACGTAAAATCCAAGGACAGGATGTTTGAATAGTGTTGATGTATTGAGGAGTAAGAAACATGTCAACAATCCCATCACGTCCCTTAGGGTGATTGAAGAAAACAAAGAGAGACCAATGAAGAAGCCAGGTACGTTGTTGAAGTTGTTGAAGGGGTGATGCAAAGCTCTACAAATATTCAGTTTTTGGTGTCATCCCTAAAAACAATGCATTTTACCTTTTGATCAATAGCTTCTCTTAATTTTTGCATTTCTTCTAAAGCACCATCCCAATTTCCAGTTAAAATTTCAGCTGCCATCTTTCCCCAAGTAGCAGAAAGAGAACGCTCGGTATCAGTAGACTATGTAAAAAATCAAAATGTAAGTGAGAATGTGTGTACTGAGCAAGATGTATACATACTAAAACACGGTAATGATACAAATAATCAGCAGCTCCTCCATAATCACCACAGTTGTATTGGAATTGACCAAATTCATACAAAATATTGATAGAGTCATCAGTAAACTATACAATTGAGTTAGAGATGGATGAATCGTCCATGACAGATGTCTTACTTGGTAGTTGTCTCTCAAATATTGAAGGTTTTCTGCTTTATCTTGACAAAGAGCGGCAATGACCTCGGGCTTCTCAAGCACTTGCATGACTTTTTGAGCCTTGGTTCTTAATTCTTCCATTTGAGATAAAACTTTTTCTCTTTTTTCGGAAAACTCTGCATGGAATACGTTAATGCACGTGTATCTGGACAATTTACTTTTTATATAATTTACCCTTGGGACCTTCTTCAGTTTTATTCAATCTCTTGTAAAGCGAAAGTACAAAGTCAACCATATGAGAGTTTTGGAATAAATTATATTTTGCTTGAAGCAAATCCTCTGCAACATAAACTTCCTTTAATTCCAAAAACTCTAAAAGAGGATAAACAAGATGACGATCCAAAAATGGGATCATTTTCATTGTTAAATCATGGGTGGCAGCCATCTTTACTAACTTAACAAAACAGTTGGTTTATTGCAAGAAAAAGAAAAAAGTTTTGGAAGGCTTGTTCTCAGCGGCGACTCAACAGACAACGGTCACGATTTTATTTTCTGCATTTCCAACAGACATTAGCTAAGTTTTTTTTTTATGGATGAAAATTTTAATATTTACTAAAACTCATCAAAGAGTATAAAGGTTAAGAATGATAGTGTAAGATACATTAGCAAATGTTTAGTGAATTTTTCAAAATGTTCAATTTCAAATTTTGGAAAAATATGACTTAGTTTTTTGAAAAGATCTGCGTTAGTTTTTGTAAAAGTGTTTTGCCTATTTGTAAAAACAAAATATATTATATCAGTCAAATTTTGAAATGGTATAACCCTTCTTAGCATTTTATAAGCTTTTGGTAGTCGTTAAATATGCTGCTTTTTTTTTTTATCTTGGCATAGTGCATATTTTCAAATCCACCATGTGTCCAGTCTTAATATAGCTGATGTTTTTGAGTTTCATTGACAAATATAACATGAATACAACTTTACCTGTCTTTGTACCCATGCTACAGTCAGTATGTCCCTTTAATGAAGTACTGAACAAGAATGCCTACGAAGGAAACAAAATATTAGCAATAATGCATACTATATGTTCATGATTGTAGAATATACTTTTGAAATGATTTCGAAGCGGTAACATCACATTAGATATTGACCGAAATTAGTCTATTGATAAATTATTTGGTAAGAGATCAATGTACATAATTTACAGCAATAGACCATGCACACCACAAATTTATTCCATAGAACCAATACTAAGGCATATCAAGTGTTTGAAAGCTTAGAGAATCAAACATACCAAACAGTTTTTGTTCCAGAGAAACCATTGATCCAAATGCTATCATCGGCGATTCTTGGTACCGAGTACACAAGATTTGTCGCAAGAACAACAAAAATTCTTTCCTCTTACAATATTCGGTATAATTGGAAACAACAGCATTAATCAATCCCACTACAGAGCATATAGTTACAGATGCTTTGTAGATTATCATTGCCACCGCTTTGTCGACTCCGAAAGCACTCATAAGTAGATACGACTGTTTTGTTCAACTGGAACCTTGGCTAAACTGAAGTATGATAGAGACATCTAAAACATGAAAATAAAAGGTAACATGCAAATGTTATACAGAACCAGAAATTCTTTTAAAAAGAGGCAAGCTATTACATCTGAAGCTGAAGAGAGAACAAAGGAGGGGATTTTTTTTTGAGAAAGTAAAATATGGTGAAAAATGTCATTTGCTGAAGGTATAATTGATCAAGGATCAGTGAAAACGTTTGTCTTGAAAATATAGCTTTATAGCTGACCTTAAAACTATAAAAGGCGGAAGGCATTGAAATTTTACATTTTGGTTGGCATGCATTGAGGGATTTCATTGCTATGGTTGCCGAAAGGAAGGCAAAAGGCATGGTACTAGCTCTTCGAGTCGCGTTTTATTCCTTTAAAATTGTTTTAAAATAAAAAATGCATGGCAATATATGTACTTTGTCCTTTTTCAGGCCAAAGTATTACAATTTTTTTCTGTTTTTTTTTGTGGGAAGACGATTAAATTGCAAAGTTCAACAAGTTACAAGTAGTCGATCCATCTTAGATACTATGGGGCCGGGAGTACTACATCTTTTGATTATCTTTTGCCAGCCTCGGCATTTAGGTTCTTTATGTACATGCTTCTTACCATAAAAATGTTGTTAGTTTTACACCCATCCATGCCTTTTATTATATTCTAATAACTCTATATAAATCAAAGACAAATTGTATTTGTGAACAATTGGCAAATATTCAATAACTTTAAATTTTATATTTAATTGACTTTTTAGATGACAACTTTGATAGATAATGGTTAATGTATGTATCCTTAATACCAATAGACTTATTTCAATTATAAAAGATTAATATCGATTAATTGAGTTTTAAACATAATCAATGTCAATATATCCTGAAATGAAGGAAATCAAAATATTGGAAAATGAATATAAAGAGGTATCGATGGATGAACGAAATATCATTGACTTTATATTTAACTAACACTTACTATTCAATCTTAACTTTCTATTAAAAAAAATCCCTGTTAGTTACACGACCCCAGAATTTGACAACTTCTTCCGAGAACAGAACTGTTTGTTATTTAATCATTATGGACACTTGACGGAATATAAATCTACAGAAGCAAAAGAACCAAGGCTAGCAACATAGCCATTGCATCTAAAACAGTTCTAGGCAAGCACATGCTTATACAGTCTTCATTGTAGAATCGACAATTTTGATACCTGATCTTGTATGTTTCTCCTATGTTTTCTTCATATGTCAATAGTACAATGATATATTGATTCACCAAACACTTTACAAAGAGCAGATATTTCAGTCTGGTTGCAATCAGTCATTATCTTTTTGACTGAAAGATTACTACCAGCAAGATTGTATTTTTAACCCACTGTAAGTTTTATAAATACAAATGAATATTCGTGAAAAACTTTGACTGCGCTTCAGTATTATTAAATGATAAATCAATAGTTGAATTCAAACCAAACTAATAAGACTTGCATCAAAATACATATTGAATAATATAAACTCTCATTAAACACCTAGCAATTGTTTGTATATTATGATTTAATTTAATGAAACAAGGCAGTAACTTCAAAGCTTCATTTTTTGTTTTTGGTTCAACTGAAATATTGTTCTCGCAAATAGTAAGTATTTCATACATGTATTTATTATTACAGTATTATTATTTCATTAGATAATTTTCTTTTTAAGCGATTAGGTTGTTTGCTTCATGCTCAAATATATACGTTATGAATTCAACAATTTTTTCTCTTGTTCTTTTCTTAGAAACTTTCATGGAGACTGTAGTAGAATTCTACAAAACGGCCGCATTTTTAACTTAGGGTGAAATCTAGTTAAAAAGTATGGGAAAAGCTATTTCACTAGTTATTCTTTATGTTTTGTTTTATTTGCAAAAAATCATAATTATTTTAACAATCAAATATAAATATATACACATGTATATAATTTTGGTTGATAACATGTTTGGAGTTGATTAAATTCTCAAAAAGTAAATATTAATATATTCGCTATACAATTCAATTGGCGAAATACTACATACTATTATGTAGATCTACATATAATTTAATACAAACATCTGTTCTTCATTTTAATGATATACTTCCATATACTCACACTATTAATCTTTAATAATGATTGGTTGCTATACAGTGATTATATTTGAAGCATAGCATGATCAATTAAATTTGACATTGGTTGTTAAATAAAGTTTGTTTTTATAAGCAAAACACTTTTACCAAAACTAACGCAGATTTTTCCAAAATTTGAGGTTGAACATTTGAAAAATTCACTGAATTTTTGCTAATATCTGCTGAAATCCAATATTCACATGCATTTTATTGTTAAAAGTTTATTCCAGCCAATCACATATTTCTTAATGCATTTAACATTTTAGATCTGACATCATTGGATAACTTGTCTATGCCTTCAGAGGTCTCTTGCACGTCTTCTGTTGAAATTGGAGGTAAAACTAAGCAATGATCAATTAGGAAGAGAGAAGAAGAAGAAATATTGAGAGTCTACCTTTAATTTTTATATTACCGTGACCAAATCTTTTAGATTTTTGATCATAGAGATGATTATAATTTTGAACCACAATAGGTATAATAGGAACATTGGCTTGTGCAGCCATGTAAAATGCGCCCTTTTTAAAAGGTAATAAATTAAGTTCTGGTGTATTGGCTCGTGTGCCTTCGGGGTACACCCATATGCTCGTTTTGTTCTTTTTCATATCGGCTGCTGCCTTGCGAGCATTCTTAACAGCCGTTTCTCTATTCGTACGATCCAAAAAGACAGCCTTGCTTAAATACACTATAGATGCACATGGTTAGAATCTTTTAACATCTCAATATATATGCGCATTACTGAACCAGCCCAAAACAGGAACAAATTTGATCGATTTTTTAGCTACCACAGAAGTTGATTTGGGGAATACATTAGCCATAAAGAAGATGTCAAGAATAGATTGATGATTGCAAATATAAATGGCTTGTCCACCATCTTTTCTGATATGTTCTTTTCCCTCAATAGTACAAGTGATACCGAGCATGCTTGAGAAAATAGTCTTATATACTCTGGAAACTGTCCAATTGATGAGATGTCTCTTTCCAAAGATTGGTAAAATGATAGAAGCAATTACACCATAACATGCCGAGACAGATAAACAAAGCATTGAAACAACAGTTCGGTAGTAATAACCTCCTCTTGTCTTGAATAAAGCTTGAAGTACAATAGGTGATATAATCCATGGAATAACCTTGGAAACTGAAACGACTATATCCTTGGGTTAAGAAACAATGAAGAAACAAAATTGGTACTTACCGGCTTTCATTTCGAGTTCCTTTTTTTTTTTTTTTTTTTTTTTTTTTTCCCCTTGAGATAAAAGATTAGTAAAAAAAAAAAAAGTACGCCAGGTGTTTTTTAAAGTTATCTCGGCCAATCATTTGAAGTTTTTTGTTTCTGGGTTTAAATAAAGTGTCGCGAAAAAGAAAAAAAAGTCCATGCAATTAAGAACATTTGTCTTTTGTATGTTTAAAAATACATTTCAAGTACTATTAAAAAGAAAAGATAGAAAAAAAAAACATTTTATTCATGAAATATTACTTTAGTCTGGATTTCTTTCCATTTTATATAGCTTAGGGTAAGCAAGCAGAAAAGGCTTATTTTCTTGTTATTAATACTTTAAAAGCAATGAACCATTGCAACTGTGGTCGTGTCATTTACCAGAAAAGACTGAAGAAGGAGAAAATGAGGACGCACATATTGAAAGAGTAGTTGATGATCATATCAGTTCTACAGTAATTGAGCTTGCTTCTTCGAATTTATCCAACACATACATCACTTGTCCAGCACAAATGAACAAAACATTAGGCATAAAGCTACCATTTATTGTATTGGTTGTTAAGAGTTTAAACAAATATTTCTCTTTTGAGGTTGAATTATTAGATGACACGGACGAAAAGAGAAGAATCAGAGCTTCTAATTTTCAAGTAATTCAGTATGGATAGCATTTAACGTACACAAATTAACCATGAGAATAGATTTCTACACGGGTTAAACCCTATATGGCTACTATGCCCATGCGTTTGGAGCTTGGCTGGAACCAAGTGATTATTAACTTGAGCGATTACGTGAAAAAGGCTTTTGGTACAAATTACAGTGAAACAAGTCGAGTTACTATCCATGCCAATTGCAGAATACGAAGAATTTATTTTACAGATCGATTGTATAATGAAGAAGAATTACCGGCAGAATTTAAACTGTTTTTACCCGTAAATATTCTAAATGTTTATGCATGTTCTTTCTAATGATTTCTCTATTTTAGATTGATAAAGCATAAAGCTACTCCTTTTTAAAGAAGTCTGGAAAAAAGAATTCAATTTCTTTTCGTGCAGATTCATCAGAATCTTTTAAAAACCATTGTCAATAATTAACGTAAAAGTCTTTTTTTGCTTATTTTTTTTTTTACCTGAACCGTGAAATGAGTTTCTTGTGTCTGTCAATCCATATAATGCTCTTAATGTATTTGGTTGATTTACTCTTGCTCTAATAATGCTATAAGAATCAAGTTGCTTGTTCATTTCATAAATCTACCTAACAGGATGAGTGGGGCCTATTAAACTACGCCATTCCTTAATTGCATTAGGGGCAGTTAATATTAAGGCTTGAAAAGGACCACTTGTCATATATCCACATAATCGATGATAAAAAAATTTACCCTTGTGCTCTGCATAAAACTTTCCGGCCTGTTCTTCAGTCCAGAGAACATTGTTTTCTTTGATAATTTCTAAACCTTGATTAATAATGGCTTCTTTTATTTTTGGTGGTAAGGCAGCGTTAGCACAAATATCAGGTTTTAAAAGAGCCAAAGTTAACTGTTTTGTTACTTGAAGCATAATTATAAACAAGGGTAAAAAATGATGTGTGCTGTGATTTAATAATTATTTATTTACTGTTCAGATAGCTCATAGTAGCCTTGTGAACTGTATTTTGCTTGATCTATTTTTTCATGAATAGCCCCACCTACTTTTTTAAAGATACTTGTTGTTGTTGTCGTTGATTCCGTTGTTGATTGCGTTAATATTTCTTGTGGATTGTTTCTTTTATTTGGGTTTGTATAATCATAAGGTACAAACTTGGTATCTATTTCTTCCATATTATTTAGCTTTGTTTTAATAGAATGTGGTCTTAATGGTTCTTCTGTAAACAGTAACTCTTCCAATTCATGAATAGCGTCGTAATTAGGTGAATCTTTCTATGTTGTGGGTTAGTACAACAAAGCATAAAGCAAATAACCGCTATTTACGTTGGGTATAAATGGTGGCTGTGCCTTTTTATATTCAAGTTGGTGCCAATCTATTCCTTGAAACCAAGAATGCGACTTTAGTAGCTCCACGCCTTGCTCACCGTGACCTAAGCGATCTTTGGGTTGCTTGGTAAGTAACTAAAAAAACAAATTAAAAAAAAAATACATGTAGACTAATAGTACTTTACCCCTTTAATTACTTGTTTGCACTCGGGTGATATATGAATATCTTCAGGAAATTCCAGTGAATTTTTTAAAATTGATTTTCGAACATCTTCATTTGTCTTTCCTTCAAAGGGTCTCTATACATAAAATTAAGAAGATCATTCTCTAGTGCGTACTTTAACAAACCTTGCCGAATAAAAGTTCATAAGTCATGACTCCTAAACTCCACCAATCAACATCCTCTGCGTACTTTTTATTAAGTAATATTTCAGGTGCCATATAAACCAAACTACCCGCTCTATTCTGACGATAAGGTTTTTGAGATGTTAATTGTGTTGCTACATTAAAATCGCTAAGATGTGCATGCCCTTTAGCGTCTAGCAATATATTGTCTGGTTTGATATCACTAATAATAATATCATATTAAATATGTGTGATTGTGAGTAAATACATGTGTGTAACTACCGATGAACTATTTTTTGTCGATGTATGTGACTCAAAGAAAGAATTAATTCTGCAACATAAAATCTGACTTGAAGTTCATTAAATGTTCCAAGCGAATTCAAATGAAATCGAAGATCACCTCCAAGCATAAGATCCAGTACCATAAAAATGTTTTCATCATCATGAAAAGCATATCGTAAATTGACAATCAAGGGGTGATTGATTAATTCCAATATAGTCCTCTCTGTCAATATATTACGAAATGCATTAAGCTCAATACATTTTGCTTTACTAATGTATTTTAATGCGTATTCTGATAGACTGCTTTTATGTTGAACAATACGCACTTTCCCAAATGCTCCTTTACCAATCACTCGCAATAAGTAAAAGTGCCTTAACTGAACTTTTTTAAAATAAGTAAAAATAAACTGCAGTATTTTTTTTATTTAAGCATACCTTCTTCATCATCAAAATCGATATTTGACCCACAACAACACAAAGCTCCCATACTATTAATAATTATAATAATAAAAATCTACAAAAAAAAAGATGTTTTAATTTAAAACAATTTCCTTTTATTAACGCTTTTTTTTTTTTCTTTTTACAAAGTCAGTTTAAAAACCAAGATCTGCGAAAGGTGCTCGCACTAAAAAAGGAAGTATATCGGAGTAATAACTGCAACTTTATTTTTAAAGTTACCTTGCACTTTAAATCTTTACTTCAATTTATACTTTAAAGAGTCGCAAACATGATCCTTTATACTTGTATTTGCTTGGGCATTTGGCAATATATCTTAATTATGTACTCTCTATTTCCATACTACTGGCAAGCTACATGTCGATATACGTGTCAATTTCTTTCTCTTTTTACAGTAGTTTTTTTTTTTAGCTGAATAAACAAATTCTACAAATATGCCTTCTTTTCAACGGCATGTTTAATTGATAGTACTGCTTTGGTTGCTGCAAATTATGCCTAGGTTAATCATCCTAGTTTATCTAGCCTTTTTTCATATGGTTTTACTAATGAGTAACCATACAGCTCTCACAAGATAATTTCTCAATCAGGACTGGAACTAGCAACTTCAGCTTTTTTTTTTTTTTAAAAAAAAAAAAGTACAAAGCAGTAGGCTTGAAGTCAACTTGCACCTTTTCTTTTGAATTTAGCTTTTATTTAAAAATAAAAATATAGAGTTAACATTTTAATAAAGGATAATACAAATATAGGATATAGATGCTGCTACCTTCTTTTTTGTATATTGTGACTTTTCAATGCTTTAATGAATAGCAATATCATTGTTTATGTTGGATACATTTATATTAATGCTTAATAATATAAATTTATGAATTATGAACTTACTTCTCGTGTTTTAAAGCTATAGTCTATTAGCACATAATCATTTAGAAAAAACTATCCCTGCCAACCCCTATCATGCTTGCTTCTTGAGATGTCTCACAAGTTTTACTAACACAGGCTCCTTATTGTTGATGGCTCACTATTTGACAAATTGGTATATAAAGTAAAAATCACGTACCAAACCAACCAACCGAGCTATATAAAAGTAGATTCTATTTTATGGCTAGAAAGGAAGCGAAAAGTGCCGAGATGATGACCCAAAGAGGAATCATATGTAATGGTTTTTTTTTTTTTTTTTTTTTTTTTTTTTTACTTGTAGATTGATGGTTACCTTCAACCTCTGTATCTTAAAAATAAAAGGGGAGTTTGAGAAATGAAAGCCAAATGAACTACATATGTTTAAATTAATAAACTTGAGCTTAATCACCATATAAAATAAAAGTAGACATTCATATTTTTATGCTGTTATACAATTTAGGAATGTTTGATCCAATTTGGTTCAAAGTGCTCGAACTGGTCGGACAAACAGATTGTGTAGATTTTTTTTTTTTCTTAGAAAAAAAAAAAAGAAGAAATGAACATATGCCTGTTCTTGAACGTTTAGAATGGTCATTCATTTATTGGTAAATATAAATATCGAGTGATTTCATTCACGAGATAACACAGCAAGATTTATTACTACTGAAATGGGTTAGTTTATACTTTTCGCTTAATTTATATCTATTGGAATATTACGGTTCATAACCAACAGGTGGAGGAAGGGCAGGAGAACACAAGGTTTGTTCAATTACTTTATCCATGTTTTGATAAGAGTAAAATTAAAAAAAAATAAAAATAAAAATGCTTTTATATAAAATCATATATGTTGTCAGTTAGTGGCTCGTTGTTTTTTTTATTAATAAAAGAACGATGTGCTTGAAAGGAAACGGCCTTAAAGAACAATTTTAATTTGAGTCATTATCATAGCTGGTGAAACATGCTTTATAGTTGCTTCATCGTATGTTTTAACAAAATTAAAAGTCAACTAGAAGATAAATTTATTCACTGGATCTCATTGTAGCTTAGGTTTGTCATCAAAAGATGAGTTTATGATCAAGTTTTTAAGAGAAAATAAAAGTTTGAGTAGTTTGAGTTATTTTTTAGGTTAATAAAGTTTGCTTATTTATTTAAGCAAAGAAATCTATTTCTTCTTCAAATAATCATAGTATAATACATATAAGGCATCCAGTTTCCTTACTATTGAAGTTTATTAGTCCTTGTTTATCTATTGACGTATAATATATTCTTACATTCTATCACTAGGTGGCGGGGTCATAAATGGAGCTCGTGAATTTAAATCAGCCATGTTTTTCATTTGAATAACAAGTCTATAGAAAGAAATAAAGGAGACCTATTTATATTCAAGGCTATATGTTGCCAGTCGATCAGCCATTGTTTATGGTAGAATTATCAATTTACACTGGGATTAATGAATCAAGTTAAGATAATCCAGCACCAAGACGTCAAGTATTGAATATCAACATCTACATGCTTTGAAAGTTGGATGCATGAAATAGTATTACATCTACCAGAACAGTATACATTGAGTACGAGAGGGCATATATCAAGAAAAGCAAGCAAAGAATTCATAAGGTGAAAGAGTGTCTTGAAGGAAAAAGTATGAAAAGTTGTAAACAGCTCAATACCCAACAGGATGAAATTTCAGTTGACTACCTTTCTTTTCGCTTTCACACGATATGCTTTGTGTGCAATCAAGAAGCTATTCATGCTATTCAAATCAGTAAAGTCATAACTCTTGCTGGCTCATTGTTTGAACAATTCACAGAGAACAATTAGCAAAAACGACATTACGTCTTATTTAGCAACCCTTTTCAAGTTTTCAAAGTGCATAGACTGTTTATTAATGTAGTCAATGAAACTCAAAGAGCCATCTTCACTTTTTTTTTTTTTTCAAATTATCAGGATATAACACAAAAAAAGCATCCACTAACCCGACGGCTTATAGAGTATTTATTAGTTATTACACCACAATTATCATATAAATTAAATCCTTACTACTTGAAATCAGATGAATCAGCATAAAATATCAATTGGGTGTCTTCTTTTTTATTAATCATACGTCTCAATAAATTGGTTTAGACTTTAGAAATAGAAAGCATGCATGCTTTTATATAGTAGATAGGCCTGTTGTCAATTTAATTAGCTCATTGTCTATAATGACATCATGCTTTTTTCAACCATAATAAATTTGATTGTCTACTGTTTCTACAAAAGCTTGTGTATATAAACATGGGGTCATAGAAAACCTAGCAACTATTAAACACAATAAGCATAAAGAAGCACAAAGCATCAGCATACATTTCATCTACAGTTTGTCCAGCTCAACTAAAAGGGATATTTTCAAAATATTAAAGCTAGCAGAGATGAAGTTTTTATTTAAAAATGGAGCATAATCAAAAGTAGCCAATGACTATCTAGAGTACATTTGGAGAATGCCAAATAAAAAAAACGATATAGTATACAAGGATAAACACATGGAAATAAAAAAAAAATTGCATCAACTATTAATGCAGTAACTTGTTTGTTTTATAAAATTCAAGATATAATGCAACAAACAGATTTACCGGATCTACAGTTTAAAACATAATTATTAGTAGTTGTATTTCAACTTTTGTCCAACTAAATTTTACATTTTGCTACCGAGGGGATGAAATAAAACGTTAGAGTTTATTTTTTCGTTTATCATGCTAGATTTAATTGATTGTGTAAAAAGAATCAAATATGTGAACTTATATTCAAGTTTGAATGTTGTCAATCAATGATTTATTATTCAATACTAGCAAAAAAAAAAAAAAAAAAAAAAAAAAAAAAGATAGTTGCCAGAGAGAACACATTCTCTTGAGTAAAAAGAATATTTTGATAGCTAAAAATTAAGTGTACTTTATCTCTATTCTTCATTTACAATAGAAATCACCTTTCAATTCCAGTAATTTTTGACTTCTAAAACTATGAAATTAATTATCAATTAAAAATCAATTAAAAAAAAAAGTCTTTATTATTATACTGCTTTGATAACGTTTGCTCAACATGAACCTAAAGCTTTTTACAAATAATCATCTAAACGTTTCCTTTGACTAACTCTACTAGATCTCCTAGTTCTTCCAACAGAAGATCTAGAATCACTTTCGATTTCCTCTAGCTTCATTGTACTTTTTTCAATGGGAGCAGTTGAAATAGGGTTGTTACCCAACACAGCGATTTCACTAGGTGCTATAGGTACTATATCCATACTTTGTTGACCTTCTTTTACTTTACTTGAACTCCCTGATCGTTTTCCTCTACGACTCACGCTTCTCGACTTACTTTTTCCGTTCTTTCTTTGGCTACCACTGGACGATCTCGAAGCAAAGCGATCCGGTCTTTGATCTGGATCAGACATTATATGAAGCTTTTTTTCCAAGGATTCCACGACAGGAGAAACATTAATAATTTCCTTCAAGTTGTTCTCTTTTATGGCCGTGATCAGTATGCTTGCAAGTAAAGCAGGCATAATATAAAATAATGCAGACTGGGATTTCTTGGTTAGGTGAGCTGCAAATATAGAGGCACCTGTTCCCACTGCATAAGCAACCATAGATGTTTGATAGAATGGCTTTGGGAATTCCTCATCCCTGTTACCCGTCTTCCAAGCTCTACATTGATCAAAACGTAAACAATAAGCAATGAAGATACCTAAAATATGAAAATGGTTATAAAAGAAGCAGCGCCCTTTTTATTTTACTACCTGGAATAATAATATCTATTATACTAAGCATCGTGAACAGTTGGTTTTCTTGCACCAACCTGTTCAGAACAAATGTTTCTATATTTCTTGGCCATACAATGTTTGTTGGAGCACCAGAAAAGCTTTCGGAGATGTTGACGATGGTTTCTGCACCAGATATCCACATGAAATCATGCAAAAGCACACCACACATCAAGATAAGCCCAGCCCAGAAGGAATCAACAGTAATAAATCCAACAATGTTAGTTATAAGGCAAATGGCAAATAGGTCACCAAGGATCCAGTGTTCTGTCATGATATAAGCTACAGTCAATGCGATGGAAAGAGCCAAGATGAGTAAATGGACTATGGTCATATGGACCTGGCATACATCTTTTTCTTTTGGTTTAGTGAATGTGTTTAGACAATGCAACAAATCTACCTCTTCCTTGTCTACTAAAGCAAAATTTATAATCACCAATCTTATCCAGCCACTTTCGAGGTATATTATTTTTAGCAATGAGTAAAATGGTATTTGAGAATAAAGCAGTGGATACTATGGATGTTGCTATGGTGATAGCTTCATTGATATATTCCGGACGAATGGTCTTTAATGCCAAATAAGTATAGAATATAGCAACAAATCCAATAACAGGAAAGAAAAGCGCGTGTCGAGTAGATATCACATGTGTTCTTTCTTCAGTCTCGTCTTCAAAGCCATTTTCAAACCGAATCCGTCTCCTTTTTCTTGCTGTTGGCTTTTGCATCATCCTTAGTGAAATGAATGATCCGATACAAATAGGCGTCATGGCGAGGATAAGTAAAGCCAAGGAAGCGCCTGAAAGCGTAAGTAATTGATCGGATGTATTAAAGTAATACGACATGATTTACAATGAAAAGTACAGAGTAAAAAGAATAAAAAAAGAAAATTTAAAAGTAGAGATCATTGACGTCAAGATGTTCGCATAAATTTCATGGTTATGTAAGGGCCAAGATGGTTTTCCTTTTTTAGAATAAAAGGTTCGTCATTTGAAAATCATACTAAAAATGATGTATTCGCCTCACGTCTAAATATTTCAAAATAGAATCAGGTACGATCACTCTTTATAAGCTTCAATTTATCGCTTACACTAAGAATTTCTATTAAGAAATGTTGACATTGTATTATCGAAAGAAACAAAGCAGGAGAACAAATTCAAGTACTGCTTACGAACACAAGTTTGCTCTTATCCTTGTATCAATCTTCTACTCGATTGTTGTTCATGTATTGTTGCGAGTTGTCTTCAAGCTGCTTACAAACATCAAGCAGAGTTGTTATAGTGACAAAAAAAAAAGAGTACTATGCTGGCCTGTCAGTTAAGCTGGATATTTTGAGGACCATATAATGTCTCATATAAGAAACAAATCTTCTTTACTATAGTTCAATCCAAATGACCCAGTGCCCAATACGTTCATATCACAGAAACCTTTCATCTTGAGAGGCATGGAATGGCATAACTCGTATCCACATAGGTGTCAGCGTGTAACTCTCGTAGGATTCTCAAGTCAAGAACGGAGCCATGGGGTCCCAAACTCATTTTCAAAGGTAATTCTATTTTTGAGAATGTGGTCAGTGATGGTTGCGACGGATATTGTTTCACGATGAAGGAAATGAGTTGTACAGATCTACTGATCATGTTCAGAAAGACACTGCCTAAGGAACGTTCAATCCTCTCACTTTAGAATAATTTGCTTTGTTTATTGCCACAGATGTCACATTCAAAAGTCGCATGGACAAGCAATGTTTGATTCCTGGTTACTGCTTGTAATCAATGTCTGTTTTTAGCTCAGTGGGAGACTCTGGTGCCTGTGATGACTGCACGGCTGCGTTAACCGATTGGTTAGATATTTTGTCTGAAAGAGCCATGGACAATGTACACTTGAATTTTCAAAGTGATATACCGGCAGCGGGAAACTCATAGTAAACAAAAAGATTGTTTGGGAAAGTACATTATTTCATCAAAAACAATAACAACAAAGGAAATGCAAGGCTATTTATTTTATCTATAAAGTCTAAAGGGATTTGCATGGCTTCACTGAACAGTAAATATAATGCTATGGCAGTTGCTTCAATTGACTGATATACTTTTTTTTGAAGAGAAGTAGAATATTTATAATACAAATATTAAAATAGATCTTCAATTAGCTGAATACAAATAGAAACTAAAAATAAAAGTGTTCTTTTAGACGACCAACTCTTTGCGTTCAATTCGATAGACAATGAATCACTGTTTTGTAGCATGTAGCTTCTAATATAAATACACTCGTCTACTTGATTTCTTGAAGCTTTTGTCAGTCAACAAAGAAATATGAGTAACAACATAATAAATTCACAATGTTCTTTTGAGCATAATTATACAAAAATGTAGTATTTTGATTGAATAAAGAGTACTTGTAGCTATAATTTGTAGAGATGATACTGTGTTATATTTAGTTTATCTTTTTCATTAATAAACTGTCTAATAACTCTTGTATCTTTATCCTGAATTCTATCTTTTTTGTTCCCTTCATACCATTTATGTTAAAGTCTAAAAGTAATATTGAATACAGGAATAGTAAAGCAACTATTTATTTGATTGGGAACTGAAGCACTTTGATTTTATTGATCATTTATATGCCTTTTTATTTTTGTTATATTTTCTTAATGGCAATGATGAATAAAATCGGAATTTTATCAAGTATAATGAGTCACTGACTGGCAACATATGGACTTGAATATAAATATGAATCTTTATCTTTCTTTTCATCTATTTCATTATTCAAGTTAATATGGTATTTCCTGATCCTTTGCCTACCCCACCACCGAGCCCGGATGAGTAAGATTTGATGGTAGAGAATCAAAATAGAAATGTTAATTCTATAATTTGAACTATAGATTTGGTAGACACAGTTGTTGTATTATATCTCGACTATTTTAGAACAAATAAATCACAACATAAACTGTCCATCTATTTTTTATTTTATTTTGCTTATGACCAATAAATACATTTGAGGTAAATTGGCTATTGTGAGAAATAATAATAATAAAAAATGTCAAGGAAGCTTAATGATAATTCTACAATTTCGACAGTCTCTCTGAATAGGTGGGGGGGGGAGTAATCAAAGAGACGAGACAGATGAAAAAGATAGGATGAGATGTGCTATATAAATTATTCAGCTTAAAAGAGCTTGAAGAAGGTGATCTTTTTTTTTTTTTTTTTTTTTTTTTTTTTTTTTTTTTTTTTTTTTTTTTTACAGAATATCGCTCATTTCTATTGCCTTTTATGCACTATTTCAATAAATTGATTCATCAAGCGTACAAGTGAAACATTAACTGTTTGCTTTTATCAGAAAAGTAACCCTTTGTCTGTCTTGAGTTATTTTTGACCAATGTTTCACTATCGAAATGTTTAAAAAGTGTTTAGGAATGATGGATAAACTTATTCAATTCAATATTTAAGAAAGCGATTTAACTTATAACCTTATTAATTTTATAACCTCTGTTCTTTAATAAATAATAAGACGCTTAAATATAAATATTCCATTGGCTGAATCAAATAACAAATCCCCTTTTTTAATATCAACGAATGAAATCAATCGTGTGGACAAAAAGATAACGTTTCAAATCTTTTTATTATTTTCGTATCACACACGATGTCAAGGTTATCGGTCATCATTTGATGCAGAATATAAATAAAAAGAGAGAGAGAGAGAGAGAGAAAAAAGAGAAAAAAAAATGTGAATGAGGGATTATTTCTTTCTGATGTACACACTTTACTCACAAGTATTATCAAATAACACTGACATCCTTAACACAATAAATAATCAACAACAAGAAGTATCTTGTATTCATCCACTTCAAATCCTCTTGCCTTCTTCACCTAACCTATTCGTCTTGTCACCTTTCTTGATTGAAAATAAGAAAGAAGATAGCGATCAGCTTTCACTTCCTCCTGTCGAATCTTACGTTTATGAAAAAGAACAAGAAGAATTAAATAGTCTGACAGGTTCTGATGTCAATAGGCTTAATGAAGATGATTTGGATTGTGTTGATCAAAAGCAAGATATATCTTATGAAACTATTGATGATGAACAAGATTCTGATTGGGAAAAACCAAGTTTTAAAAGAATCAAGAAATCAAGACAGTTTGCATCCTCTTTAAAGAAGTCTATTTGCAGTGATACTGAATGTGATAATTGCCAAATAACAAAAACTCCTCTTTGGAGACGAAGTCCAGAAGGCAAGATTCTTTGTAATGCATGTGGTTTATTCCTTAAACTTCATGGAGTCATTCGACCACTCAGTTTAAAATCCGACATCATCAAAAGAAGAAATCGGTCGGGAAGTACCACTGGTCGACATAAACGATCAAACAAGAAGAGATCTCAAAAGAAAGTCTAAATTCTTATTTTTTTTTTAATTCTCATCAATCATTCGTAAATAAAGTGCAAATGCAACATGAAATAATATCACATAAGTAGAACATGTATTTTTTGGTTATCTACAACACACAAACATTCAATAATCCACATTGTTTTTATTTAACGCTTTTGTGTTTTCAACTTTTTAGCTTGCTTACTAGCATATTCAGCGTACATATCAGACAAGTCTTCATCATTTGCACCCACAGACATCTTTGATTTCCTTTCAGCATCATATTTTGCACGAAGAGTGGATTCATCCAAGCCTTTTTCTAATTCACTTGGATCAATAGCCACTTCAACATTATCTGCTTTTCTTTTAGAAGGTACATTGGTTGTCTCATTCACTGCAGATAAATCATATCCATGTTGTGATCCCATAAAGCCACTAACTGATTTCTTAACCTCTGGAAGGACTTGATATAATTGTTTAGGTCCTTCATCCTCATCTCTCTTACGATCCTTGCGAAGTTCAATGTGAGCAGGTGTTTCTAATCCAGAGGCAACTGAAGCTATGCCAGAAGGTGTAGCCAAGCCATCAGCAATTTCTTGAGACACACCTGTCTCATCAACTTGTTCTTCTTCCTTTTCTTCTTCTTCTTCCTCTTCTTCTTCCTCCTCTTCCTCTTCTTCTTCTTCTTCGTATTCTTCCTCAGGTTCAAGTTCACCCCAAAGCTGTCTATCGATAGGTTCTACAATTTCAGGAGGAGCAGCCTCAGGTTGAGCAACACCAAATACGTCACCATAAAGTGGACGATTGTATTCATCAACAGGAGGTCGACCCCAACCACCAGGATGGTACCCCCACTGAGCACCTTCTGGTATCGGTGCATTCAAACCAGGAATTTTAAGATTAGGATAACTTGGTGGAGGACCATAACGTTGCATGTTGATGAGCCATGGAGGAGGTGCCAAAGGAGGCATATTCAAAGCTTCTTTTAATTCACCAGACAGTTGGCCAGGCTTTTGTTCTTTTAATTTCGTTTCAAACTCTTTGCCTTCATAATACAGTTCGCCATGTATTGTAAATTTGGGCCTTGTTTGAAATCTGAAAAAGGCATCATGCAATTTTTGATAGTCAACGTCGAGTTTACCCATCCTAGGTGCCACTTTTTCTTTCATCTTTCCTCTTAGACCTGCTGCATTTTCCTTTTCTCTGACTGCTTCACGCATTTCCATAATACCTGTATCCTTTATAAAGTCTAATAAAAAGTGAGTAAACTAAAGTCATTGGTTGAACCCTATGTGTTACCTGGAAGTTCCCATGGTGGTTTTTCAATACCGCGTTTTCCTTGAAGGTATTTACGCTTTTGACTCCAGTGTGCAGGAACAGGAACTGTATTGCGATATGATTTAAGTGAAATGAGCAATTTAGGGTCTGATGCAGTTACATCCCACCACTAATAACAATAAGTCTTATTGCTAAATAATAATTCTATAAATTTACCTCTACAACTTCTGGCTTTTTCACAAGTTGTTTTAATTCAGCAACTGTCAAACGTTGTATCTTTTTAAGCTTCTTTTTAGATAAAGGCTGATCAGAGTCTTCATTCTCTTCATCTTCATTTTCTTCATTTCCATCTCCAAGTTGACTTTGTGATTTATCATGTACAGGAAATTCCTAGTTTTTTTTTTAAAATGTTAATTCAAAATGAAATCGGCTTTGTTTTATTAATCAAGAGTATTACTTACCTCTTCATTATCTTCAGGTTTTCCTGTTTGGAAGTGCTTAAAAATATCAGAAAATTGCTGCAAAGTATTTTCATCTAATCTTGACATGCCGTCCACTTTCTTTAACGTTGAAATATCAATCGGTTGAACAACATACTCAATTTCAACACCATCAAGTGATTCGTCCTTTTGCTGCTGCTTTTCTATTTCCTAAAAGTATACAGTAATTAGGCAACTGTGCAATGTAAAAAATTCAGATCATTACTTTTCTTTGAGCTTCTTCTGCCAAACGTTGTTTTTTGCTCTTCTTTTTATTCCTTTTTCTTATTTTTAGTGCCTTTGAAGCTGCTTCATCCTTTTTATGAATGTCAGCGGCTACTGCTACTTCTGTCATTGTTTTAACTTTTGAAGCACAAGCAACAAAAAAAAAAAAAAAAAAAAAAAAAGGGCGTGAAAATATGACGCAGATACAGTCACACTAGACTACGGGTAAAAAAAAACGAGCGGAGTTTGTGTTGAGAAATCATGCTTTACTACAGCACTTTTCATTTGTGTTTCCATCCCATATCGTATCTAACTGGCTGATTTTCATTTTATGTGAGCCATTATCAAAGTATAATTATCATGATTCATTGGATGCTTGTTAATAGCCTTTTCCAAATAGACCCATACCAGTTTTGTCTCTGGGTCATTTTAATAACTTGAATTATGATATTTTTTTATATAAAGTAGCACTGTTTTGCTGCTACCTCCATTTGTTTATCTGGTTTTATTTGCAATACAGGATGTACACTAATTTCGCAAACACAAAATCTCCAGAATAAAGACAAAAGGTGCGGAACATTGCTCTCTGGGATGTCTTTAAATACTCCTCCCCTTTCCCCAATATCTCAGAATTATTCTTGTACTTTTCAAAGAAAAAAAAAACTTGCTGATAATCTGAAGGCAATATTCTTATAAAATTCATGATTCCAGATTGTTATTATCGGCTAAATGAACTGTCACTTCTTCTTCATTGAGACTATTAGAAGAATTAACCTTTCTAGCAGTGTAAGATATCATTTTTACGCTTGAAACAAGAAAGATGTGCTTGCATAATTCAACTTGACCATGGTATGAACCACTAGAAAGATAGTTATTCTGACAAATATAATCAAAATTGAATCAGAAAAAGATTCACATCTAAAAGACTCTTTCAAAGGAATACTTAAATTATTCTTCTGTACAAAACCAAACAACTTACATTATCTATATTTTCAGTGACCATATAAATTGATTTATCAACAGCAATATCATTTGCTCTTTCTTGATAAAAACATTCTTTTTATACCAACACGTACAGCATCTTGTCGATAGTCTGCAATACATTATGTAAAAAAAGACAAAGCCATTCTATCCATACAAATATTCCTAGTGCGACCAAAATAATAGATCCTAACTGGTTATCCTATGATTCAATATAGTTATTGATAACAAAGGCACTTATTCTACCAAGAATAAATCAATAATTTCCTTGTCTATATTAGTAACTGTAAAAGACAAAGAACCCTCCTGAAACTCAATTTTAAAATAATAAAAGCTAGCAACATAACCGTTGCATCTAAAACAGTTCTAGGCGAGCACATGCTTATACAGTCTTCATTGTAGAATCGACAACTTTGATACCTGATCTTTTATCCTTCTCCCATGTTTTCTTCATATGTCAATGGTACAATGATATATTGATTCACCAAACACTTTACAAAGAGCAGATATTTCAGTCTAGTTGCAATCAGTCATTATCTTTTTGACTGAAAGATTATTACCAGTAAAATCGTATTTTAGCTCATTGTAGAAAAATCACGTATAATGACCACTGAAAAGTAGAAGGTATTTAAATTTTGGAGCTTGAGGGCAATAAAGTATTTGACTCGCTTGTGTACAACAATTACGACGTAATTCAGCAAGTCACCTTCCATTTGTAATATCCTATTTTGTACACACTTTCAATTTATAGAACAGACTAACATTATATACATTTTCTCTATAATTTAAGGGCTTTGTGAGAGTCCACAGAACTCCATCACACAAACTATTGGATAAAAGACCGCTGCTATCTGGATAACAATCCCTTTTTCAAACGCTCCTTTCCTTCAGTTTCAATATCAGTTAAAGCTTAGATGGTAAGCCTATATATACTCATAGAAAATATACCAAACTCTATATTTTGCATTTCTATTTATATAGGCTTGAAGCTATTCGCGATATCTTGGGAATATAATAGATGGTCTTGTGCGAACCAGGAATGATAGTCATTATTGAATTAGCAGATAGTATAATACAAACGTTGAAATAAAATCTGAAAGCGATTGTATGATCTAACAGTAATAAAATGAATAAGGTTTTTACAGTCTTGTATCACAGTAAAATGTTGCGATGTTAAAATAACAAATGGTTTAATATTAAATAGAGAAAACAATATGCTTTGATAGCTTGACTGCTCGAGATAATAATCATTAAATACGACGACCACTCTTTAACTTAATTGCACCCACCTTTTCAAGGGAAGTTCAAAACTTTATCAAACTACTACCTAATGTGTTCTCATGGTATTAGGCTATGATTGATATCTTATAATTTTTACCCTTTAATTATCGAAAAAATATATGATACATATTAAACTCAATTACTAAAAATCAAACAAATAATTGAAATTCATAAAGGTAAAGCACACTATTAATATCGACCAGAGATATGGAATAAATTCAAACGTTTTTATATAAAGTAGGTTGCGTGATCATTGATGTTATAGATATGGTCAATTTATCACCAAATTATTTCTTTCAAGCTTTATGAAGACAACTTCAGTGCTTCAAGATTAATTATATTATTTTCATAAAACTTTATAATAGAGGTACATATAATAAGTAAGCACAGCATCAATTAAAGAAAAATATTCAAGAAAACCACAGTCCATATGTGGTCACTCAGATATTTAGAGCGTTCTAAAAATGTTGAAAAAGAAAGACTTTTTGAGTTGGTTTATCCAAATGGCGTGAGTGTCCGTTCGGCTGTCTTGTGATTAAACATGAAACTACATGCTGCTAACAATGATTTCGAAAAAAGCAAAAGGATTTCATTGAAAGGAAATCTGGTAGTAGTAGACATGTAGGACGACTAATATCAAATGCTGAACATAAAGAATTTCTTATTAATATGATTGACGAAAATACCAGTTCTTCATACTGGATGATATGATGGAGAGTTTTATGACACAGCTTGGGCAGTTCGATATTGGCAAATCAAAGGAAAAAAAAAAAAATTATACGAGCTGAATTTTATTTTTGAGATTAACAGTTTGTGTATATCAAACAATTCTGATTTTTTATAGCTGTGGTAAAGCTATCAATAGTTTTTTCACAATACGTTTACCAGCGTGGAGATTTAATAAACGAATACGCTCGTTATGCAAATGAGCTTGATCAGAAGATTGTCCAAAGGGAATATGAATAGCTGGAGCATCACAAAACCTTTCCAAATAACGAACAGCAGGGATAGAACCACCTTCTCGAATATAAAGAGGTTTCATCTTCCATTCTTCCTCAATTGCTTTCTCTACCGCCTTAAAATATTTACTATTTAAATCACCAAGCCAGTACTCTGCTACACTTTGAATGTCAACACGTATTTTGTTGTCTGAATTGCACTCGACAAACAACTGGTCGATGTAACCAGAAAACTGGGAGCATAATTCATATATGGATTGATCAGGTACTACTCGCATACTCACAGATGCCTTTGCACTTCTCGGAATGATGGTTGGATTATTAACAGACACATCTATTTTATGAACTGTCAATGTAGGGTATCTCCATCTGCGCATCAATTGCTGTTTTAAGTTCCGAGCATCTTGCTGTTCCTCGTTTACTTTTACCTTACACGGCATTGTCGATGATCGATTGATGGGACACATGATCGGATGATGCGTTCTAGTGCTTGATTGAGCTGTTTTGGACGATTGCATCCATTCCACGAGCGGTTCATAGAGCTTTTCTTCAGCTTCTGTTACTGGCCTAACGTCTTTATAAAAACCTGGTATAAGCACTTGCTTGTTGGTATCTATTAATCTTCCAAGCACATGAATCAAGTCAACTAACGGTTCTGATACTGCTCCTCCCTCAACCCCAGAATGCAAATCTGCACGCTCATTATGTATAGACACCGTGGCATGAACAACACCTCTTAGTCCGTATGTGATGCATGGAACATCCTCACCAAGCCAATATGAGTTACTTTAAAAAAATCATAATTATGAAGGATGCTTTTCATTGTAGCAAGCTACCTTGTGGCTTACCTTAGCAAAATCATATCAATCTCCTTAAATAGTTCCTTTTGCTGGTTGACTGCTTCATAAAATCCTACGCTTCCACTTTCTTCTTCGCCCTCAATCAAAAACACCACATTGACATCTAACTGACCTTCTTTCAATAGCTCGCTCACAGCAAATATACAAGCAAGAATCGGCCCCTATTGATTACAAATTAGTGTACGTATATTCTATCAACTGACTCAACCTGCCTTATTATCACTCGTACCCCTTCCATACAAGTATCCATTCTTGCCCGTCAATTGGAAAGGATCACTGCCCCACAAATCTTTTTCGTGTTCGACAGCAACGACGTCGTAATGACCATATATTAAAACAGTAGGAATCCGATGTTGGCCGTTGTTCTTACCACTGAATCTGCCGTATACCAAAGGATTACGACCCACAGCACCGGGTATCATTCGACTGACGGCGCCCAACTGCCGAAGGACATTTTTGAGAAAGCGAGCCCCCCTTCTACATTCTTCCACATAATCAGGAGTACCACTGATGGTCTGGATGGCTATCCATTCTTTCAAGACGAACAACATGGTGTCATCAGATGACGCTGTCTCTTGAAGTGTTCCCTGGCTTGATTTTCTAAATGTGTCGGCAGAAACATTTTTACTAGAAGATATGCTCCAAAACTTGATGCAGTGATCGCTACACCCTGAAATAAGATAATTTCCACGCGTAGTTAACGATAAGACAATGCCTTGATGGTCTGTTAGATGCTCTCTTAATTGAAACCCTTCATTCCACAACTTGATTGATCCATCAGCGGATGCACTTACAAATCCATTCCCTTTAATGGCTACATCTAACACATCATCCTAGAACACTTCTTTTTAGTATTATTTCTTTATTATGCTTTTCTATTACAGTATGTGCCATGACGGATCTAATCATTTGATGCTAATGTTATGTTAGTAAATAACAATAAAAAAGAGAGACTGAATAGATACAAAAAAGAGCTACCGTTTCTAGGTCCCAAATCTATTCCATGGGCATGAGTATAAACATCTCTTTATGTGTAGATGTGGTACCTGAACATCGCCACCTTGTACACCACAAAACAAATAGCCATCTTCAGATAGAGCAAGGCACAGTACTCCTTTGTCTGAGCTTCCTCTTAAAGTATGTACGTGCTGGATGGAGCTTCCTAGAATAGACCATATCTTATATATATGAGTTATTGTGCCTTAAAAACTAAAGACTAATTTTTTTTTTTACTTTGATATCTCCATCACCAGAGCCACTGATTAATACTTCACTTTCGATATTAGGAATGCTTCTCGTATGCAATAAACAATAGACATATCCATCATGAGCATTGCTACAAACATTTCTTTCTCTAATTACACGCGTGGTTACATTCCTGTCTTCCTCCCTAGGATGCTCATTCTGGTCAAAGAAATTGATTGTACTTTCTTTTCTAAACGATGAAGAAATGGTAGGTATATCCAAGGCATGATCGTGCGTTTGAGGGTCAGTAAAGTCATACCACTAAAAAAAATCATTTCTAGACAAAAAGCAAGCACTTTTTTTTTCACAATTTTACTTGAATGCTCGTGTTTTGACTCCCAAAGAATAAAAGATTATTTTGATCACAGTAAGCAACTGAAAAGATATCACCCACATCACGACAAGACTGAATAATGTACGTGCATGACAACGTTTCTGTATTCCAAACCCGAATCGTCCCATCACCTGAGCAACTAAACAAGTACTTCTCGTCAGCTGATAGCGTCAGTCCCAGCACACTTCCTGTATGCCCTTTTAAAACCGTTTTGAGACTAAAAGTGAGAAGACACCACACCTAGAGTTGTCATATAAATAATTCTTTCCTTTTCAATCTACAGGCGCACTTACATGTATCATTGAACTTTGACTTCCACTATACACGTATTGTTGGCTTGTGGCCAAGGATAGCACAGAATTATTATCTTCTTGTGATATAGTATGTATACAGTGTGCTGAGTTGGTGGGTCGGTTGTTTGCCAGTTGGGATAGATTACCTTTTTTTGAAATGCAAAAATATTATTTGTTGCTACTTTAGCTTTTTGTAAGTATACCTAAAGGTCCTGAATCTCCTCCTTTATAGCCAATTGAGCCCATTTTTAGTAAAGACGTGAAAAACAAACAGAAAGCAAGAAAAATAAACAAGACGCTTTGATCCGTCTTTTAAGCTCAGCATCGTAATGCTTTAGTTTTTTTTAAATAAAGGATTTTATTCAGGTGCCGCAAGGCGTACATCATTACAAGTGGCAAACAGGGTACAGTCAGTTTGATTATTTGTATTTTGTTGCTACGTGATAAAATGATAAAAGCTTATTAACCCTCACTATATTTGTAGTATTTCCGATTACAATGTTTAATGTGTCCATCAGTCTCATAGGCTATGGGCATGTCTTGAAGTTGTACACATCTGTCAAGAGTTATGACCTTGCAAATGAATTTCAAGTTGAGCGATCAAAATCCACGTACTCTTTGGTTTCAAAATGGATTAGATAAATAGGTAACTGACGCAACTTATGAAACTATCGAGTTATCTTTGCTCTGTCGGCATCATATTTGCTGGTATATAGTCATCTGTGCTATCTGTATGTATGAGGCATTGTACGCTGAAATCCAATTTGCTCGCAGCATTTTATGACATTGCCAGCTTAGACAATGATTATATTCAAACTTAAATTGATAAATACTGCTTTGATAGGCTTTTTGTCCTCTTGACCAGAGGCTTTATTATGAGAACGTAGTTTAGCCACCTTGGTGCCTTTTTTTGACTAGAAGGTGTTGTAGGATATGATTGGTTTGAATAAATAGAAAAATTATTCAGATGATATGCCTCCACCGTGTAGACGTATTTTGGTTCCAAGGTGCTTATAAGGCATAATGAAGGCCATCAACATTCTTAAATACTTTTCCTTCTAATGAAGATATATACCATACTTGGCTGTTACCGTCAGATGTGCTTTCTTGTTTGCAATTATGTGGCAAAATGGCGATGTAAAAGAAAAAAAGAAAAAGAAATATTGATGCAATAGATGCTTGAATTGTTCTTTCAAAGGTGTTTAGAAAAGCTCCTTTATTTTCAAGCATACAATTGTATATAAACTGTATTGTAGTTGAACTAAATTAGGCATTCCTGCTACAATGTGTTAAAATTAACTGTTATTGATTTTGCCCTTTAAGATATTTTCGTAAAAGCAAACAGACGAATGGGATAAAATCTAGCCATATTTGACCTGTGGCTTTTATTGGTCAAATTTCGTTTGAAGCTGGAATGCAATTAATGTGTTGCTACAACTGTTGATAAAAAAAAAAAAAAAAAAAAGAAAAAAAAAAAAAAAAAAACAGTACGGTATTTTTCCCTCGCATTTCCTTAAAAATAAAATAAAATAAACAATTGTAAGTTTAACGGTATTATAAAATAGAAAGGATTGTTAATGATGACTAAATGGTTTTTTCTTCTTTATTTATATTTAATGTTATAGTAAATCATGGTAAATATAATAACAAGAAAAAAAGGAGGGCATAAAAAAGGAAGTGAAAGAGGGAAAAACTCCCTTTAACGCGTATACATTTACACAGCAAGTATTTATTCGTTTTCTAAACTTTTGACTTTAGGATTTACCAGAGAACTGGATAGTACGTCACTCCCGCACATATAATAAAGATTACTATTACAACACTGTTACAAATGAATCCCGATGGGATGCACCTGTTTTAAAGGGAGAACTCGAACGAGTACGAGCTAGTCATTTATTAATCAAAAGTAGAGAATCTAGAAGACCAAGCTCTTGGAGAGAAGTAAATAAAAGATTGTCATTCTCTTGTATTTTCTGGATACTAATTCTGATACAGGAGCATATTACCAGATCAAAAGAAGAAGCTTTAAAGATATTGACGGATTTCCAACACAAAATCGAATCTGGTCAAGAAACTTTATCTGCATTGGCTACAAATTACTCAGACTGCACAAGTGCTAAGCGTGGAGGTGATTTGGGATACTTTGAACGCGGTCAAATGCAAAAGCCTTTTGAAGAAGCTACATTTGCTCTTCAAGTTGGCGAATTGAGCAAACCCGTTTGGACGGATAGTGGTGTCCACCTCATCTTGAGGACAGCATAAATAAAAAGGAACATAAATGCTTCATTTTTTGTAGCATGGAATTCAATAAAGTACCCTTTTTTCAGAGATTAAAAGCATTTATCTTTTGGTTTAACTTCAATTTTCTAAACAGTAATGTGCATGGAATTTAATATTTGAGTTATCAAGCAAGGGATGGGAAACCATAGATACATCAATATTGTAACGTCTACAAAAGAAAAAGATATGAACCAAGTATTATCTTTATTATAGCAAACTCAGCACACTTTCATGGCCATTATCTTGCACACACTACGAGCACTTTTTTTTTTTTTTTTTTTGCTCAATCGTAGTACGATCGGATTGACCAATTCAGATAAAATCCTGCAGTTTTTATTACTATGTCTACTTGAAATAATAACTTGTTTTCTACGTTTCTGTAACTTCACTATTTACATAATAATATTTTTGAGAGAATTCTATACAAGCAAAGTTTTCTTCTAATCTGCTATTAATCTTAGAAGTAAGCATAGTGAAGCATTTCACTTATTAAAGCACTTTTCATAAACTAGACAAAAGGAAGAAGATTTTTATTCTTTCTCCCAAAATCCATAGGTATCTCTATTCTACTTTCCTTGTTCAGCATAAAGACTCTCGGAGAAGGGCATGATATTCATCAAATCTTAATTTCTATATCTAGTAAAATAAAATAGTCTGCTTATCGTGAGCAAAGGTAACGTATAATTCTATTTTGTTGATGATCCTAAGCATTCTATAATTGTATTGAGCCAAATGTATTTTTACGCTAATCGGTAGGTCAAACATCTTTGAAATCGTCAAATAGACGTTTTTGTTTGTTTGCTTTGTTGTAGGGTAAAATTCAAACAAATTTAATTGAGCTGCTATTTGTGCTTATGACATGTACAGTTTAGCGATAAGAATAAAATATAATGCTTTCGTTTTTTAGAAGCTTGCTTTAGTGTTCCTATCATGATGTCTGTACTGACAACAAATGTACCGAAGCAGGAACAATTGAATAAAAAGAAAAAGCAAGGTTTTATTTATTAGATTCTATACTGAGAGGATGCTGTTGTTACAACTTGGTAATAACGGTAAAGGTTTATAATTATGCCAATTTTTTTTTACAGTGTTGCACATCAACAGAAATAAAATGGGATTATTTCTGTTATTCATTTCAATATACATCAAGCTTTATAGATAAGCTTGATTTCAGTTTATTCTGGAGTGAATAAAGTAAAACGATTTAAAACAAGTTTTTTGTATCAATTTTTAAGTTGTCTCTGTTTTGAATGAAGATTATAAATAATATAGTTATCCAAATTATCTGATGTCTACTCAATAGAATAATGAGAAGTTTCATGTTCTTTATTAAGGAACAGAATCCACTATCAAAAGTCTTTGAATTTATAGTTTTCATCAATAGCAAAGACTGTTGATGCCATCGCCTATCTTTTAACAATTTTCTTCTTCTCTTTTTCTCTCTGCGTCTATGAACATCTAGAAATATATTTCTGAAATCAATCACTAGGTTAAAGCGCCCATAATATTTTTTTTATTTATGTGTTATAACAGGCTGCTTAACTTCTCATCTTAGCTTATCTGTACCTACGACTTTTTATATTGTGAAGTCAGCTTGACACGTACGAAGGCTTCTCCTACAGTTGCGTGATGAAATCATCTTTCCAGCAAGTTATAGTGAATTGTTTTCCGAGTTTCCAAATCTTCATCCTCTCTTTAGCTACTGGCTAGATGTGAAAGTGCTTGGGTTAATCTTGCTTATTTCGGACATTGCTGTATCTATTCTTTTCATACGAGGGGCATCATGGATGAGTAAATGCAATGAAAACAAAACGATGATAAGGAAAAGGAACTCCTTAGAATAACAACAAATACAATCTTTCAATAGAATATCACATACTTCTATTTCATAAAACTTGTCAACCTATATTTCCCCTTTACAAATCTTTTATGTTTAGTAATACATCCCTTGATTGCCCAATTGTTCGTAATTGAAAATAAACTACAAGCACAAATTAGTCTCATACAAAATTATAAGCTAGAAAAATCCGTGCACCAATGAAATCATTTTTTTTCTGCTTTTAATAATAATCGCAAAGCAAAAGTATATTTTGTCCTCCTTTAACCTTAATCTTTCAAATCTCATAACTTTCTTTACATGAACAAGTAAGCTTTTGTAAGTAATGACTTTATGAATGGTATCTTGTGCGACAGGCTGTAGATAAAATAATCCCAGAATTTTTCTTTTGCCACAGTAACTTACAGACTTTGCTTTATGATTCCGTTTGAAAATCTCAGGAAGTGATGCAGTCCCCCTTTCTTTTGTCTCCTTTGATTTTTATAACATTTATAAACGATTCAATAGAAAATACAAAAAGCCAATTGGCTCTAAGCTTTTTTAGAAGAATGACCAAAAATAACATTTAATTCCGAGAAAAAAACAAGCTTTAGTGAAACATTCGAAAGGAAACTTTCCTTTTCTAATAAGCAAATGTAGTACTGTGCTTCCACTCTCAATTTACCGAATGTTTGAAAACCGCCCAGTTTTTTGAAAACTTTTGGACATTCATGTGAGGTTAAATCGCCCAAAAAAATGAGACTAATTTGGCCAAGTGTTTGAATCTAAGTTGCCCAGCTTTTCGAAAATAAATTGCCCACTTTTTAGAAATAATTAGACCACTTTTCATATTTTATTATTGTATCTATTGTGTTTTGAGATGAATTTCTTTTATGAAGATGGCAGAGGCGGGATCGTGGATGATTCTGGTAACGAAGTGGCTGCTTTCGTTGTAGATCTGTCCTTTCGATTAGCTAATTTGACGAATCTACATAAGCATATCAAAAATAAAAATTCATCGTAGAAAACAAAGAGCCAAAAGACACTGATATGCCGGAAGCATCCGTCAAGAAGGAAAGAAGCTCAACTTATAACATTTACACAAACGAAGATTGACTGATATTTCTTTTTCCTGCATGAAAAACTGATGAAACCCGCTGAGGCTGCTAAACTTGCCAACTTTAATCCAGAAACTGCAAGAAAGTGGAAGAGAGAGTACGAAAAAGACCCTGAGAAGAAGATGCCCTTCAAAAAGACGAATCGTACATCAAATAGAGCGCCAAGTCAACTAAATGAGAACCACAAAATGCACTTGATCAACTTTTTCGACGAGAATCCCTCAGCTGTTATCCAGAATGAAGTCAAAAATTTAACCAAAAGCTTCAAAGGCTTGGAAATAAAGAAGAGTAGGATTGCTGAATTCATGAAAGAAGATTGCAATCTCGGTATAAAAGTTGTCACCCGCCATCCCAAAGCCAGAAATAGCCAGACGACTCTTGAGGCTCGTGCAAAATGGATTGAAAAATGGCAACAAAAAGGTTTACATTTCATGCAGAATTGTGTCTTCCTTGATGAAGCAGGATTCGATGTAAATATGCGTCGTTCAAGAGGTTGTGCACAGCGTGGTAAACCAGTAATTGAAGAAACAACTTCTGCGAGGGGTGTATCACATACAGTTATCGGTGCAATTTCAGCATTTGGTGTAGTGAATGTAAGCATGAGAGAGCCGGGTAATGTCAAGAAAAAAAGAGTTGTTGGTGCTAAAAAGAGAAAGGCATATGAGGATACTGTTGCTGCTATACCAAAAGGAACTACAGCTGGCCATTTTGTGCAATTCATCAGCGATACTTTAGACATTATGGATGAATTTTCTAACATGAAAGGATTTCATATTGTTATGGATACCGCTCCGATTCACTCTCGTGATGTCGTTGTCCCTATCGTTTTAGAAAGGGGTTACATACCATTATACCATCCTCCATATTCGCCTGAACTCAATCCTATCGAGATGTTTTGGAAAGTGCTGAAGGATCGAGTTAGAAGAGAGAAATTGACAGATACAGAAAAACTTTCTTCAAGAGTAATTGAAGGCAGTGAGGATGTTCCTGTTGAACATATACAAAATTTCATCCAGCACTCCATCAATGTAATCCCTAAATGCTTGAATAAAGAACATTTGTGATCGTTTTAGTGTTTGGTTAAATTATTTTTTTAAAAGTGGGCACTTTACTTTCGAAAAGCTGGGACCTTCAGAAATAATTTTCACTGGCTGTTCGAAGTCCAATTCATGAATTTCAAGTGTTATTGAAAATTAGTATGTTAAATAGAGATATGGTTTAAGCAATTAATAAGCTGATTTTTGAGCGTTGAATTATATTTTCGAAGTGCTGGATGGTTACTTTGTTTGCAGTAATAACAATTCTACTTTGAAGTAATTCTGCATCTTGGAGATTTATTGCGCCTAACCTTGCGTTTAACTAATGCCCAGAACTATTCGATTAGATTGAGTTCTGGTGAATATGGAGGAAGATATACACGCTTATAGCCTTTATTTCTTTCATTAACCAAGTACCCTCTTTGTTTACTTGTCTGAATCAGTGCTTTATCTATTATAAAGTAGAATCCCTTCATCTCTTAATGCTTGTCTATAGTATCAATATCCAAAGTTTCCTGTAGAAAATGCAAACAATGCCCAGTTGTGGTGTCTTTTGGTTCCGCGTCTCTAGAAGTCGTATCAGGAGTTTTCGCTTTTTACCACTCTAGATTTCTCTTACCTTTGGAGGTTGTTCTGCACGCGAATGCTCAGGTTTACAACCCCTAGGGATGGTAAAGTTGCCAACAATGATAAAAAAAGCTAATTATGACTATAAAAAATGACTCAATATTTATTCTACATCTTTAAATGTGCCTTTCCAAATTGGTTGTCTTAAAAGCTTAGCAGCGTTGGGCTGTTTGTTGTAAATTTTTCGCATGATTGTCTTTCTTCTTTGACCTCCACTTGATATTTCGGTCACAACAATACAATTCTCCTCTATAACGTAACTATTAGTGCAAAATCCAACTCTTTTGAAATTTGAGTACAAATCTTAAACTCGCTTAAAGCCTCCAAAAGATCACGTATTCCACCATTTTTAATTTCAAATATCGACGGAGGAATATGCATATCTTTTGCCTTCTCGACGACGGTCCAGGTGTCATCTACCAATGTTATTTTATATATATCTGCTTCAAGGCCCTCGCATAATACAAAAGGAATCGCTAAACGTTTAGCGTCTTGTAGGTTTAACTGGCTGCCCTTGATGTGATGCTTCAAGTGCAACCAATTGGGCATCACAGCTCTTTTTTGTCGGTATAATATTCACAGGGTTGTGGCTGTTTTGCAAATTCAACAATGGAAACCTCTTCATCTTTTTTATAACATCGGGAAATAAATCATAAATCCAATCTTGACGGATAACCAGCTTCTGCACAAACGCCGCTTTTTGACTCGCCCCTATCAATGCAAGCAATTAACCAGCTCGTCATAGGTCACTTTCTATTTAAATAAAGCACTTACCATAAAAGACGACAACCACTTTCTCTAAATACATTTTCTAATATTGGGCCAAATAACTTGACAACATAATCAGCCTCTGTATGGCGATCAGCTTTATCGTAGAGGTAATCATCAAAGAGCAATGTCTCCAATCTAACATTGACATGTAAGTAATCAGAAAATCCTAAAACTGAAAAAAAACCCCATTTGCACCTATAAATAAACTCTTTTGACAACGTTGTTCACTGTGAGATTGTTGGACTTTCGGGTTTAGGTAGGTTTGATATATGTTTTTGAGATAAAGTTTTGGTAATTGAATAAAGTATTAGATAAAGTAAGATCCAAAAAGAGTAGATAATTCGAGTTATAAGTTCGCTTGTGTAGAGTGACCACCAGATCTTGTTAAGTAGATCAGACTGAATTGAATAAAAGTAAAAGTAATAGGTAAAAGATAAAATAAAAAGAGATTACAATGAAGTATATGATTCAAGGGATTATTGGTTCTTCCTATTTATAAAGTAAAAGAAGTATTTTGTTTCAAAGGAGATTTATTTGGATAAGGTAAGATAATAATAACAATGCTTGATAAATTGTTGATATTTATATGTTTTTGGTTTTCTTGATTTTATGTTTTTAGATTTTTGTGTTTTCCTTTGAATTGTGAATTTTGTTGAGTTTTTCAATTTCATTGAGTTATCCAAAATATTGAGGACATGAACTTAGTTCAGGTCCGAACTTTCTTCGTCAAGTGGTACAGTTTGATTAAAAGAATTTCTATTTTCGTCACACCATAGTTCTTTCTTTTTCAATCTCTTCAATTACTTTCTTTAAAAATTTATCTTTGACTTTCTCTCTTTCAAAAAGAAATATCAGTCAATCTTCGTTTGTGTAAATGTTATAAGTTGAGCTTCTTTCCTTCTTGACGGATGCTTCCGGCATATCAGTGTCTTTTGGCTCTTTGTTTTCTACGATGAATTTTTTATTTTTGATATGCTTATGTAGATTCGTCAAATTAGCTAATCGAAAGGACAGATCTACAACGAAAGCAGCCACTTCGTTACCAGAATCATCCACGATCCCGCCTCTGCCATCTTCATAAAAGAAATTCATCTCAAAACACAATAGATACAATAATAAAATATGAAAAGTGGTCTAATTATTTCTAAAAAGTGGGCAATTTATTTTCGAAAAGCTGGGCAACTTAGATTCAAACACTTGGCCAAATTAGTCTCATTTTTTTGGGCGATTTAACCTCACATGAATGTCCAAAAGTTTTCAAAAAACTGGGCGGTTTTCAAACATTCGGTAAATTGAGAGTGGAAGCAGAGTAAATGATGATGACTGGGCTTTATTGAGAGTTTTTTATATTAGCGGGATTTTATAAGCAATAAAAAAAGAGTACATAAACGATTTACAGAATAAATTAGTGTACGGGAGAGGATTTAAGAAAAGAAAGGGGGTGGAATGGGCATATATAGTTCATATAAAGAAAAAGCAGCATGACCTTTATAACGAATGTCTGGTAAGTGAGAGTAAGAATGAATGGATGGATAAATAAGTCTCCTATTGTCTTTGAATTAAATGAAACAGTTGTTCATTTTGATTAACATGGTGTTGATCCATTAATGTTTGAGGTGGCATATGAATGTATTGTTGCTGTGACTGTAAGGAAGCTACAGGTGTAGTACTCTCTTGATATTTCATCATTGGATGAGTCATGGATGAGCATAGATCATAATATAATACTGGCTCTTGCTTCTTAGTTGGTTGTTGTTGATATCTGCTATTTGCATAGTACGTTGTTATCGGAGTAGTTGTAGTTGTAGTGGTCGATGAAGGTGATACAGATGGATAATTATGAAGAACTCGGGATGCCGCTGCTGCTTCTGTGATCAAATGTCCTTGGGTGTTTTTCTTGGGTTCAACTTTATTTATGTCTTCCATTCTATGATTTGATTCTTCGGATGCTGCTGAACTACGACTGGATAAAGGAGAAGAAGGGGACGACGTTTCGATGTGAGTCGTTGACTTTCTTCTTTTCGAACTACGCTCGTCCAACTGAGATAATAAATAGCTGTTTATCTTTTCCAATTCCTTTATTCTATTTTGCATGCGTTCTTCTTTTGTAATTGAGCCTTTGATATAGTCAAGTGTACGGTCAATTATGGTACTCTTAGAGTTTCGGCTGTCGTTTTGTAGGTTAGGAAGTGTATGTGCTAGTTGCTGAAATTTAGCATTCAAATTTTCACGACGAGCTCTTTCCGTAGCATTATGTTCAGCTCTTCTTTCAGCTTTTGATTGTAATTGTTTATTCATACCACCTGAAGTAACTAAAGACTCTGAGCAATCAAACTGATTGTTTGTAAATCTATTTAAAGCTAAATTATATAGAAAATTAGTTTTTTTTTTCTTTTTTTTTCCATAAAAAAAAGTTGTATGATTATCATATTCTTACAAGAAGGTGGGATCGCAACATCTGGATTTTGGAATGAAGAAGATTGGAAATGAAGAGGTAAATCATATTGTTGTTGTGGCTGTGGCTGTGGTTGTGGTTGCTGACGATGAGGAACAGAAGCTGCAAATTGTAAGGGTATGTCAGTACGATAGAGCCCTGCACTTGGATCAAATATTTGCTGAGATGGTGATTGAAAACTTGAAGAAAATAAATTATCTTGCGACATTTAAAAGAGAGAAGGGAAAAAGAAAAGAAGAAAAAGAAGGCAATAATTTACCCTAATTTTGTACTGCCTTTTTATTGTTACATTTAAACTCGGTACATTACCAAGAATAGTGTTCCCGGTGACTGAATGCACCAAAAATAACATAGGAACTGTCGTCATTACAAAACATTATAGCCCAGACTGCATCCATAGTAACACAGAGTGAACCTGAGAGTCCCTGTGCGCCATTTGTTTTGAAGTAAAGTGATCTGTATTTTGAATAGGAATCTAGACAGTATTTATGGTATCGCAAACAATGCTTTCTTAATCACCAATCTAGACCTCATAATGCTCGCTTTACATAATAAATCCACCCCGTGATTTGGTCCCCTCTTTTTTTTGTTTTTTTTTGTTTTTTTGGCTCGTTCTCTACCCATGATCTTTTACGATGTGACTAGAGAGTGGGATCCTTTTTCTTTTTTGTTTCAAGAACAAAGTGAAACTGTGTAAATAAAGGAGATCTTTTTAGGGGTTCCCTTTTCTGATAACTAACCTTAGTAGTCAACATAATTATCTTCTTTTTATAAAAAAAAATATAGACGTATTTGTGAGAATAGGATGTGTTTATGCAAAAAAAAAGAGGACGTGCGCCAAATAATTAAAAATATATTTTGTGATATAATTAACTCTTGTTACTAGGACAACCTGCAACTTGGGATGGAAACATAGAGGTTACACAAAAACGATCAGGCCTATTTTTTATAAAGAGCCAAAAAAGGGGAAAATATATAATTTATAACAAGATGACGTTCTTTAAATAAAGCATGATTCTATAAGCACACTGTAGCTTAATCATGTATTAAAAAGAGCTTACATGTTCATGTTCTACAAGTCGGTGTTAACATTAATATGGAAAGAACTAAAAAAGGCTGACCCCATGACTTTATGTTACCGTATTTCCAAATGAATTGGCGAATTCAATCTTTTTCTAAATAAATAACGTATTTATTAAAGGAGTCACACATTTAAGAGCAATGTGAACCAAAAGGAACAGACTGTATACTATTGAACATACTAATCGAGATTGAGACTAATCCTTTTGAGAAAGGCGATCTACGACATTACATTAATAACTCATTTTTATTGATGGAAAAATCATCAATTGTGACTCTTTGTAAACAAGAGAATACAAAAGTTGAAATGAAAAAAGCCTGCTTATAGCTTAAATTTCTAAAGATAGTGCTACATGAAAGCGTTGGAAGAGCAAAACTTGCATCGTAATGAAGTCCAGTCATTGACAAATCTCGGGAGGGTTGACTGATTACAAAGCTTACAGTGAAGTAGGCGACATCATAAAGACTGGGTTTTAGGCGAAACAAGCAATTTCCAAAAGCAGCCATCAAGATGTTGATAGTTGCGACAATGTCGCTGGCTATAGAACTTGCTGTATTAGGAACAAACAAAATGGCTTAAATATGTAATTAATTCGTTGAGACAGCTAGTAGAAATCATCAATGGACAATCTTTTCTTACAGAAAACAATGGCTGTCTACATGTAAAGTGCGCCTTTTACTCTTTCTCTTACATTAGCAGAACAATTTTTGATAAAAGTGGGTGTTTTTTTCTTAAAAAAATGGGGGAAAGGAACAATAGCAGAAGATGTATGTTTCTAATGACAGAAAGGTGCTCTTCTGAGAGCAATAGTAGGAGCAATAGAAACTGCAAGCATAAATAGCGTTTGTGTCTGCAAAAATTAAAGCTTCGTTACAACTGACAAATGTATCTGATTTTAGTGGATGACACTCTAAATTGGATTTCATGAAAAAAGTCCAATGAAGCTTTTTTTATAAAGGAAACATTTGATAAGTAAAGCCAGTTTGTGTTCTTTAACAGAGCAAATAAACCAATAAAAAAAGATCTTTCAAGAATAAAACCTTACCTTGTTTACCTTATAACAATAACAGAACTATTACCCATATAATCATTGAGAGAAAAATTCATATGTTTTGGTTCAAAAGCATTTTTTGATCACCTATCTCCTTCTGCATATTTACCTTTTCATACAGCACCATATAAACATCTTTGCTCTGACCTTTTTTTAAAAAAAAAGGTAAAAATGCAATTCTATATGTAATGAATCGTATGCGTCCCAATGTTTAAAGTTAAGAAATTAGTTGAACGTACAAAAGAGCCCCCTCATAAGAGTCTTGGGTTATTTGCTGCAACTAGATTGATAATATATCCGACTAGTCTTGAAGTTGTTTAATGAAAGTTAAAGTTGAAAATACTAAACTACAGTACTTTCTTTTTACTCCTTGAATGGTTCTGATTATCTTTTGTGCGTGCTATATATCTAGACTCATAAATAAGATTTATATTAACATGAACTAAAATAACAAGGAGAAAAAATGACGCGTATGTTAAAGGGAGAAATGTATAATGTAACACTAGGTTAAATCGAGCGTTTTATGAGTGGACCGTGCTTTTTAAAGAAAAAAAGAAAGAAAAAAAAAAGAAAAAAAAAGTTGCATTTTTTTTTATTGGTGAAGAGAAGATAAAAAAATATATGTGATATATGATACATGCAAATATAATAATTTTTTTTTCTTTCTTAGTCCAATGTGTATAAAAATTGGGCAAAATAGATTTTTTAAGGAGAGACATAAATGTAAGGGCAATGTGTGAAAAATAAATAAAATTAAAAAAAAAGAGCATGCAAATGGAAGTAGTAGACAACTATATATGGTATAAAATGCGGATAAGAAAGAAGTAAAAACCCCAAATTGTTTTGCTTGAAATGTGAAACTAGTAAGCAGGCATAAAGTTGTTAAAAGTATTCTTGGATGAAACACTGTTAGTAGATTTATCCTTTCCGGTATGTCGGTGGATACGAATGTGTTGATTCAAGTTATCAGAGCGAGAGAAGCGCTTGGAACATGTTTGATAAGGACATTCATAAGCTATATAAATAATAAATACTGTGTACTTGATAAGTTATAAAGATATCTTACGTTTTTCCAAAGTATGAATAGAACGAATATGACGCTTTAAATGTTCAGATCGCTTGAAAACTTTACCACATTCATCTTGATTACAAGTAAATACTTTTTGACCAGCAACACTGGGGCTGTTGGACACTCTACGGCCACGAGAGCGCTTTATGGGGCCTTTGGCAGCAGCAACCTTACTTGGACGGCGTGTGGGTGGAGGGCTAACGGACATAGAGCTCTCAACAGAAGAAGATGAACAGGCAGAGGAGGCTCTTTCACGAAAGATGCCATCAACATCTAAATTATCTGACATCAGAGGATGAAAGTTGTTGTTGTTGTTGTTGTTGCCAAAGTAAGCCTGAGGAGAGTACATGTCGACGGTAGGGTTGGCGTACATCAATGGAGAGCGATTACCAGCTTGAAGTGTGTTTGCCGAAAACCAGGGGTGAATGGCAGTTGGGTAGCCGTAATCGGATGAATAACTTAATTGAGGAAGTTCGACAAGAGTGCTTAAACGTCTTTTATCTGAATTATCAAGAGGGTGATGTTGATACTGATAATCTTCATAACCACTCAAGGGACTAGGTGTTTGCTGCTCTTGATCAGAGAGGTTGGATTCACTAGAAGATAAGAGACCAGTGAAATAACTTGTACGACGGCTGTATTCAATACTGCCATGACGTTGATAGTTGTTTAAGCATTGATCAATCTCGATTTCTTGTGAAGACAATTGAGCAGGAGAAGAAATAGTGGATAATTCAAATGAAGGTTGGAAAGCAGAAGTAGTGGAATACATATCTAAATATTTAAAGTTAACTTATTGTAAAATCGCGATTGTTAAAGGTTATTTACCAATAAAGAAATCTTTGTCTAAAAGCTCTTTTTTAAAAGTAGGGAAAGTAAATGGGTAAGTGAAAAGTGAATGAATAAGTATGTGAGCGTGTATACAAGAGACTTTGTCTTGTAAACTAAAATGAATGAATGAGATGAGGGAATAATAATGAAAAAAAAAAGTTGGTTGACTTTTTATATAACATTTCTTTAAATTATAATGCAACTGAACGACTAAACAACTAAAAATAAACAAACCAATAAGAAGCTTTATTTTGTTTCCCCTTATTCGTGTATTGTAACACAAACCAAGAGAATTGGTCTTTCTTTTTTTTTTTTTTTTTTTTTTTTTTTTTTTTTTTTTTTTTTTTTTTTTCCTCCTTATTCAATCTGTTTATTGTTTTTTTCTGTTATTTCTGAGGTTAATATTTCAAGCTCTATGAATTAAAAAGTATGCTTCTAGTATAAACATTTTACACTTTACCAAAACAAGAAAATATAAACCTTGTTATTTTCTTCTGTGAGAAAAAAAGGGGGAAAGCCAAAAGTGTATTGTTATCATGGCCTAAGCTAGCAAATTGTTTTCTTATAATCATTTTTAAGAATGCCAAAAGTAAAATAAATCATGCAATTGAACCAACTTCTCTTTCTTTCTTTTTTTGACTTAAAAAAAAAAAGAAAGGCTGTGCGCCTTTACGAAATCTAGAGGTTCTTTTACAAACCTTATCCCTTTCTATAAACATGAATTAAGATCTACAAAGTTCTCGATTGAGCATATTGTCAATTGCTTTAATTGACAAGAAGTCCCTTAATTGTGTTCTGTTTTGATCTGATTACTTTATACATCACCAAATCAGAAAGGATGTTTAGACTCGTTAATTCGCATTTTTTAAGTAAAAGTAATTTGTACTACTAGCATTGTTATGATTGACAAGATTGCATCCTGTAATATGACGATCTTTTCATATAAACAATGCACTTCATTATACTTTACACGCATTTTTTATATAAATAAACATGTAAGCGTTAATAACAAATATTTTTTGTGTTATTTAAAGTAGGAATTCAAAAGTAAGAGTATTCAAATCAACAAAGCAAAAAGTTAGTGAGGATTAGCTAAAGTTGGGAATGTCTGTTGCTTGTCAAATTGAGAAACTAAAAACGTGTCCACGGACATGTACAAACAAATAATATATAAAATCTTGTTTGCTTCTCGCATACATACATTTTGCATATCGTATGTCTCTACACACGAGATTTTTTCTTTTATTCTTTCTACATGTTTTCATCGCTTCTTTTAATACTTTTCCCCGACTGCTTCATGGTCCGTGTGTATGCGCGTGCTTTATCAAATTCAACTTGAACACATGAAAGTTTCACTGTGAATAACAATAGAAAACAATGTTTGGTATTCTTATTCAACATGTACATAAATGTATATCAACGCTTTTTTTTAACCCTCTCCTTCCTTTCTTCCTCCTCCACCCCTTTCCCCTTTGTATTCTCTCTCTCTTGTTTTTGTTGTTGTTGCCTGTTATACCAAATGGAAATAGCCCCAACCCTTCGAACGCAATTTTCTTTAACATTTTATTTTGTGGCCCTTTTCCAAATAAAAACAAAAATAAACATGAACTCTAACGTCAAAGGAAGCAGGATGATCGTGGTTGCCATGATACAACTTATAAAAAATGATGCCAAAGCATATCAATAAGATGCAGTTTACTCCCTATAAATATATACGACACAAAAAAATAACTAACATGAATCATTCCAACCACAAGCATATCAAAACGAAATTATACAAAGTATCTTTTTATTAGAAAAAATATTTCTATTATATTATTATTTATCCTCTTTTTGGCTCGTGTTCAGTAAACTAGATATGCGCATCATCAAGTCAGTGTGTTCTGGGTTAGGTTTAACATTGTCTTTTGATTGAGGACGTCCTGCTGGTCGATGTCTATTATTGCCTTGAGTATTCCACATATCCGCTGCTGTCATTGAACGTTTGTTTGTATAATAATCCTGTGTTTCAAAAGATTCATAACCATTTAAAATGGCAACAGATGTGGATGCTCCTTTACGATTGGGTGTAACAACCACCCTTGGTTTTCCTTCTTCATCGATTTCTGCTTCCTGTACATAGAATGTACGCACCTTTCGATCCACAGCTGTCTTGAGTCCCAATGTATGTCTTCTAGGCAAATAGGCAACAACGCCGCCAACGCCTACTGCATGACCACTGGCACGTCTAAGCATGTTGAGTATACGGCCCTCAACAGGATAATCCCACTCGGTTTGATATTCTGAATAACTTGGTCCAACCACGCCTTCACCCTTATCATTATCGCCAGTCACATTTACGTTGAGATACTCAAACACTTGCTCTGGAATGACTTGCTTGGTCACAAGTGCTGCCTTGAACTCAGGCGCCTTTTGCTTTTCAATCTTCCTCAAGAAACGTTGAAACTCGGCAGGGGTCATGGTGGCTATATTGTATTGAACCTGTTCTGATCGACTTGTAGGTTTTCGAGAATTAGGAAAGTTTTCTTTCCAGCGTTTGATAAATAGTACTTTACTTTCGCCAGAAACCCAAGGTGTCTGATGTTCGGCTGTATCTAACGATTTCACAATGACATGTGGTGTACGAATCACTGTAGGTAAATTGCGCTTCAAACCCCAATCACCGATCTTTTTACAATCTTTGGGTGTTTTGTAGACTTGTTCTATTGTTTTATCATAAGATGCTAATCGAGAATGGCGTAATAGATTGGCAAAAGACTTTTCCATCGTCAACAATTAATGTAACAGTTCAAAAAAAAAAGGAATAAGCAAGGGGACTTTAAACTCAGTTGAAAACTTTATTTGTATTTGGAGTCGTAGTAATTTGAAGCGGCAGATACAGCCATTTTTTGAAGTAGAGTTTGCTTCTTTTGCTTGGTACTTTCATCATCGTCTTCACCATCATCATCTGTACCTCTTTCCATAAACATTTTCACCATCTATCAAGCTGTTAATATTCAATTCAAACCAAATAATCTATATTTTATATACCTCAGCAGCAGCGAAACCAGCAATGGCTTCCTTGGCTCCCTTAAAGTGAACATCTTCACCTTCTTCTTCTTTCTTAGCCATGTAGTGCTTAACGGCTTCTACTGCGACAGCGCCAGCAATAATTTCGTAGCTCAAGTGAGATTTCTTTTTCTTGTAGACCTTTTCATGAGCCTTATGAAGTTCCTCTTCATTCAATACTCTTTGCTTCTGATCGTTGCCCCATCCAAACCAGCTTCCAAACCAAGCACTTAAGCGTGCACGCTTGCTGTCATCCTCATCTTCATCGGAAGAATCAAGTACTTTGGGTGGATCAGCCAATTGCAAGTCCCATAGTTGGTTGATGCCCTCCTCCTTGTTTTCTTTCTTTTCAAAGATCATGATATCAGCCCCTTCTTCAGTATTGCTTTTGCGAATATCAACTACTTGATTAGGCTCAGAAAGAACATAGAGGTATTCATCCGAGTAACCGAAACGTTGGTCTTTAGCCTAAAAAATAGATACGTCATTAGACTTGTGTTACTGAAAATTCATTTCGGGAATCCATCCCGAAATGGTTACTTTACACTGTCTTCCGTCTTCATTTTGTCGACATAGACAGCTTCTTCACCAGTAAAGATAGCTATTGTTCAAGTCAATATCTTTTTTCTTTTTTCTTTTTTCTTTTCTCTTTTACCCTTGAATGTTTTTGCTTTGCCAATATCCAAGACCAGACCAGAAAATTTATTTGTCAAAAAACCTATGGAAACACATAAATACCTTTTTAATATAATTAGGGCCTCTTTGACTTTACCATCTTGATGAATCCATAATTGAGTATCTCTTTCAGGTTTTTGCTCTTTTTTTAAAGCAGTAACAACCTTTGATCCACTCTATAATTTAAGAGTAAATAAAAACCGCGTACATCTATAAAGCTTCTACTTACGCCAATAGGTTGACTGGTATCAATATCTAAAGCCATTCCATTTAACTTTGAAATAATATAAAAGTATCCAATAGGAAAGGAATCTGTATCAACTGTCATTTTTGTAGGAAAATGTATATATATAAAAAAAAAAGAAAATACAGAAAGGAAAATGCGAGAAGTAGATTTATATAGGATATAATTTGTACCACCCTCTGTCATACCTTGGAGCCCCATCCTTTCTTTCTATTCCAACGTAATTATACTTCTTTTGTCATACTTTTATCAATACATGTCCTTGTATAATAGAAATTCTAAGTTCACTATGCCATCTAATTTGCTTCACACGCTTATTCTAGTGCATCAACTATACTAACCCTCTTTTTTTTTTTTCTTTATATTTTGCTTAGTATTCTACTCTATTTTATCGAGGCATAAGCTAATCTATTCAAGTCTATGTAGGCAGGCAAATGCAGTTCAAACAATAAATAATAGGATGCCTGGCTTGAACAAGCAGAGAAATATCTTAAACTTGCATTAATTTATGTATAGTATGTTTGTTTAATTTCAGGTAGGTAAGAAGCACTGTCAGGAACAAACAATCATCATTTTTTATTATATTGATTGGACAGACTCAATAATAGTGTAAAATGAATATTTGTGTTCTGTTTGAGTAATCATTATTTATGCTTTTTTATCCCAAGTAAAGACATAAAATAATAAAGAGGCTTTATTGCTAGTCAAAATATTACTAAAAAAAAAAAAAATAGCATAAAAAAAGTCAATGATTTTAGACTAGAAAAAAAATAGAAATAGAGTTAGCAAAGTATCTTGCTACTTGGAGTCAGAGAACTATCGAAGGATTTCCGACAAACAAATTTAATAATATGGTGAAGCACTTTAGTACTTGTTTTAAGCGTATTGACGCAATCTTTAACCGCTTTTAGAAAGCTCAGAGAAGAAATTACACCAGAGTTGGTAATGTTTCAAAGCTAATGATTTATACAACAAATTAATGCTTTTATGTACGTTATTAGGATATGGCTTTCAAGATTTGAGTAACGCAAGAAGTCCACGTTCATAAGACCATGACTGAAGATGAAGTGTGAAGATACAGACGAGGATGTATGCCCAAATCCTATTGACATAATGAAAGTTAGGTTATTAGAAACGAGTCGATATGAATATGTTCAAGGAAGAGCTTGCTCTCTCGACTCATGTATACATATTTCCTATTAGGCTCCGATATACAGAAGAGACTAATAAAACTTTCCTTGATCACTTTTGGGTTCCAGTTAACAATTTAATGAATAGTATTGATGAGCAAAGTATATTTATCTCACAGTCAAAATATAAATTTCACTCAACTTATGAGCATAAAATCTATTACTTGTTTATAAATTATACAGCTACAATTTACTAAAAAGCTCAAATATAAAAAACCGAGAGAAACTATTTATTTGTATTATTGATCATTGTATTCACTTTTTTAATTCGTCTTCTTTTATTTATTTTACTAATTAAAAGCAATCATATTTAAATATAATCATTTTCTACAGTCAATTGGTTTAATTATGGTTGCCTTGTTATGATTCGTGTATTTTTTCTTGATAAAGAAAATGGTAAAGCATTTCTTTTGGATACAAACACAAAGTAAATCGGAGATCGCATTTATGAAAGTATAACCTATTTTTTCTCTTTTTTTGTTTTTGCTTTGTTTTGTTCCTTTAGTTATATGACAGACAATAGAGTTCCTTCTCCACAAGATACTAGCTCTAAGCAACCGTCTCAAGAGCAAGTTGTATCTAATTCAAATGGAATGAAAAGGTCAAAGACAGTGCGTAATTTGAATTCAGCAAGTAACAAAATGAAAGGATTATTCAAAACAAAGGAGAAAGCAAAAAAGGGCGAAAGAAGACCAAGTATAGCAAGCTCTATATCCCTTGGCCCTGGAGATCATAATAATTCAATAGGTAAGATAAAATTAAAAATATCTTTCCTTTTATATATTCAAATAACTTTTCCCTGTGGAAAAACCTCCCTTTTGTAGAAAAAGAAAAAATGCCACCAATGATCACTGAACAAATAAAGGAAATGAATCCAGAAGATGAACAATTACACAATGAACTGGAACAATTAAATGAACTTATTGCATTGCGAACGTCTGAAATTCAAACAGAAAAAGCCAAAAAGGAAAAACTTCAAAATGAATTAGCAGAAGCGCAAAAGGCATATCAAGATAGAGAAACCGAATATGCTACTATTGAGCACAACTTTTTTGAACATACACGCATCATTCGAGCCACAGACGACGATCTCTCTACCATTCGTGATTCCTTCAAGTTACTTAAATACTCGATCGCTCGTCTCATCATGACTCTCAACAAAAAGGCAGATAAAGCAAGAGCAGCAGAAAAGTTTGTCAAAACTTGGCCACACTTGTCCATTTTGGAGCCTCAGAATGGTGAATTGGATCCTTCATTTATTAATTTGTTGTCAGAAAAACTGGTTCATGAACACCTTGTGAAATCGATATTTGTTGTACCCATTTATCCTGGATTGGGCATTAATGAAGCCTATGATAAACTACATCACTGGCTTCAGGCTCATTCATCCGAATTTTCCGTTCGTTTACGCCAACAGATGGCAGCTGTTATTGCCAAAAGCAATAAAGAGAGTGAAATTCAAGTTACTGCTCAAAATGAAAAGCAAAGGATAGCAACGCAAATATATAATGATTTAGCCGATATTTACTATCCATTTTTGAAAGAGAACGATGCAGCAGTAGACGACGAAAAGAAATACTTTACCAAAATCTGTGATATTGTGGAAAAAGCACTCAAACTAGCTATTGCTATTAGAGGACAGGACGTAGATATCACAACAGTAACTATTGAAGAGGGAAAACAAGAATTTGAAGAGGAGACCATGACAGAAGTAAAAGGCAGAACAAGCGGTATTGTTCGATTTTCGATATGCCCTACTTTTATAGGTGGCGATCCAGAACACGGTTTCCTTGAAAAGGGTAAAGTTGTTGTTTCCAATTAAAAATATCCCTCTCTAATTCCGTGTACCATTCGTGTATTTCTCTTTCTTTCTAAAATAAAATGACCAGTAAGTTGTTCAATCAATTAAATCCTAAAATGAGAAAAAAATTCGTGCAAATAAAATAAATTTAACGTAGAAGCAGGAGCAAAAAATAAAATGAGAATAAGAGCAATAATGAGTACATATAATGAAAGAAAAACATTAGTAGGTAAAAAATAGGTGTTATACCATTAACATGAAACTTACCAATTACTCGAAACCTACATTTAATGATGGAAGGTGCAACAACTGAATGTTAATAAACAAAGTACCAAGCTGTTTAAGTTCAAGCTTACCAAAGTGCATCTAGGGTAACACAACGATAACTGTGTTGGAAATTACAAGGTTCTAAGTAAAACTCGTCGTTCCTCATTCTCTTCAGATCTTCTTCTAGTTGGGCCTCTTCTTTCAGCCCCAGTACGCTGAAGCCTCTCTGGTATTTCACCATTCAAGCGAAGGCTGCGAACAATATGAATCATATTTAGGCATGCTGCCAAATCCCGATTTCATAAACGTTCACGGAGCTCTTCAACACCTGAAATATTTTGTACGGTCAATTTGCAATTTTGATTTGTAAGGGACAAAAAAAAAAGTCAGCAAACAATTTTGGTAATTGTTGATCAGAGTATTTGATTACCTGAGTAAACCATGACAAATAACTTCAGGATTATTTCGTCTTTAATATGGTCGTGGATTCGGTATTCTCTTGAAGTTTGTCAGACTACAATTTTCACAAGAAGGGCAGCACTGGCTTGTTCGAAACTCATCAATCAAATACACCAAGAATCCATGCTTCTTCAGCAGCCTTCTGAATCCGACGCCTCACACAGGTTCTTGCTACCTGGTGTTTGGAGCGAAATAATTATTCATAAAAAAACAGCATCGTTTCCAAACTTGCTTTTCAATTTGGCGACCATATCCTCGTTAACTTTCTGCCTTCTAATATACTTGGATAGTTTCAATTTTTGATACAAGGGATGAGTAGTCAAATGATTAGTTATAGTTTCAGTGTAATGTCTTTGGAATAATTCAGTAATTAATGTACAGTTTCTAAGATATTCTTCAAAATTTTACGGAATTAAAGATTGAGAATTTACAAGAGTAGCTTCAGCATTTTGTACTTCTTGTAGTTTAACGGCTTTACAGATACGACGATACTTTTTTATTTTTTTCCATCTTATCTTGGCAAGATTTAGTGTATCTATATGTGCGTGGTATATCAGCAGTAGAGCTTTCATGTACACAGTACAAAAGGCTTCGTCTTCCAGGGTTAATGGTAACACGGCGCCCAGTAATTTCTCCATGTTGTTGAGCATCAAGGTCTGTTATGTAAGGCTCAGATTTTACAAAAGTGCTTTGAAGACCAATATATCGACGCTTTTTATCTTGTCTCTTTGTAAAGACTGTGACGCTCACACCATCTGTTTGAATTGTTCCACGAAATCGAAGCACACAAAGTTCTTGAGGTTTCAAAGCAGCAGAATTCATGTCAATTATCCCGGCCCAGAGGTTCATTTTATTGATGCCATTAGTCCACCGACGTTCAAGAATATTTTGGCAAAGAATTTTACTGTTAATTGTTGCATGGCCGGGTATCTAGGTTCTGCGAAGAGGAAAACAATTGAAGATAGGTAATCTGAGAGCTTCAAATAAGCGAGCAAGCTGATAGAAGGCCATCATATGTTCACATAGATTAACTTTAACATCATAATAAATGTTATTCTATTTGAATATGTATTGGACTGGATACGATGTCAAGATGGGAGTTAATGTCAGTAAAGCCTGGTTGTAAATAGGGTCTTAAAAAGGAAGTTCGATAGAAGAAGGATCAATAATTCTGGAAGCTAAAATTTCTTTAAATTGTATTGCTGGAAGCGTGATTTGTTCATGTATTTCTTTGGAAATTGCTTCGTTGTCCACGCCTTCTTCTTGCCTTTGTCTAATCAAGTCTATTTTTCTTTGACGAATTTGTAGTAAGGTATTGATTGCACGACGAAAATGATTGTCAAAACAAGCTCCAATATTATTGGTATAAGCGGTATATATTTTCAGTCCTTCTATTGAAAATGATTGTTGAGCATATTTGAGTCCGGGACTTTCATAAGTAGTATTATCGAGGTATCTTTGAATGTATTGACCAATGAATATACGTCTGCGAGCTGTTGCTTCACCCACACGGCCACAACGATAATGTACTAAGGATAACCATACTTCAGAAAAGAATTCCTTGTTAATGTAAGAGCCGATATCAAAATTGGCATCATATTGAAGTGCGCAGAGAAATATGAATTTAGATAAAGAATAAGGATGTGTTGTAGTAGTATGGGTGATGTTTACGAACTTCTCCAATCGCTTTCGATACTGCTCATTCCACCCAATACCGTCGATAGATGATTTAACAGATAAAATACGATCACCAGAAGCAAAAGTCCAGTAGTACTCATGGTTCCAGCTGAAATACGCAGTTGAGAATCCACATTCATGATGAAGGTTAGTATCACTAATGAAATAAGAAAGATGTGAGAGACCAGCTTTTATTTTATATCAAGCATGATTTACCTGTTTGAATATGTATATAATTAACTCTGTCACAAGTTAATAAGGTATGAATGTAGGATTGATAAAGTAAGAGAAAAAAGGAAATAACCGGGGGTTTATATAATGTTGTGATTTTTCCAAGTTAGTGACAACCAAATAAGTCGGAAGCAATAGAAATTTTTAGATAGAAGCAAGATGTTCTTTATTAAAGTGTGTTTTTTTTTGAAAGGGTTTAATCATAATTTCTTTGTCTTGAGATGCATAATACTCCGGACTTGCCAAAAGATCTATCATGTTGTGTTTCTATTGGATCATCTCCGTATTTGGTTTCTGTTCCTTTGCTCATAGAATCGATATTGGCAGTATTTTTGGCCCTAGTATTACTTTGATTACAATCATTTTGATTAATATTATCAGCAATAACACAATGAATAGAGAAACAAAAGTTAGATATTGAAAGGACTCAACAGAAACACATGTTAATAGGCTGTCAAAATATAGAATACCTGAACAAATATTCAAGTCATCAACCCCGATCCAAGAAATGAAGATGTAACTTCTCGAACTAGAAATAATAATCATGTACAAAAAATAATTATTTTTTTTCTATTAAAAAGGTCCTGTTACTTGAACTTATTTTGATTACCAATTCTCTTAAAGGATTACAATAGCATTGCTTATTTTTGTTATGGGCTATGCTTAAACAAAGCTAATGGCTAAACGCTCTGTAGAATGATATAAAAAATGAAGGGGGTTGCTGTGCTTTTGCATATGTACTCAAGATAATAACCATTTTGGGTGTTATCTTTCCTTATTGTGTAATAAACATCAAAGAAGACCAAGGGAACTAGTACCTTCGAAGAAGAGAAAGGTAACAGGTGGTACTCAGGCTGTTGAAAATACTAAAGGTGGAACTGTCACAGGACACTATTTCAATTCCATTGCAAGTACTCTTGATATTTTGGATCAGCATGAGCAGTTTAAGAACAATTACATTGCTATGAGCAAGCTCCTATTCACAAGAATGCTGATATGAAAAAAATTGAGCAGCTTGGTTAAGGCTGTGTTTATTTTCCGGCTTAATCCTCTGAGTCAACCTAATTGAACAGTTTTGGTCAGTATGTAAAAGTAAGCTTAAAAGAAAAAGAACTTTCGCAGGAAAAGACATGATCGTCTAGAAATGAGGATGTGTGTAACAGAACTCTTTTGAACAATCTTCAAGGATTTTGTAGATATTCAGCTGCTAGATTCGAAGACTGTTTGAGCCGTAAGCTAATGTAGTATCCTTTTTATTTGTGCAATTCATGCGCCAATAAATTTATGAATTTTTTTTTTTTTTTTTTTGTAAAATAATTTTGATTTTATTAAATAAAATTATATTTTAAAGTCACACATGCGCGGAGAGGTGGTACTTGATGAAACAGAATGCAGATAAATATTAGAAAAGGACGATAGTTAGTCAGAAGAAATAGGATGAAGGAGTCGTTCGATTAACGAGACGATCCTAGGAATAGATTTGTTAATATCAATTGTAGAGATAGGATTGATATTTTCAGTGCCATGAGACCAATATAAATTCCATTGTTGCCAGAGAATGGTGGAAATTATAGGGATATACTTGGAGCAATACCGTACCCAGTATGGCTTTTTCAGAGAGGTTAAAGTAAGAATCAGATCTTCAGGTGAGAAGTATAGATGAGGATAATAATGTGATAGGACTTGATGCCAGATGACTTGTTTTGGAGCACAGAGAACCAGAAAGTGTTTAAACGAATCTTCCATAGAACCACAAAAGGAGCAGATGGGGGAAGATACGATAGTAAACTTGAATAAAAGATCTTTCGAAGGGATACACTTTGAGAATGCACGGAAGAAAATTGTACGGGCTTGTGGATACATGATGGTACGCCAGAACGCTTTAATGTCGGCAGCACCAAATATGATCATAGATTCTCCAGTGATTTGATAGTGATTACGAAGAGTTTGAGGACAGAATTGGTACCATCGATGATTGGATTTCATTGTGGTAGCTAGGTGATGCATCTTCCACTCCTCAATTGTTGTAGCATTAGTTACAGGAGGTGCGACTATATGACTCCAAACAAAAGGCTTTAGTTTAACATTACGAGAGACAAGAATTTCATTGTAGAGGCTTTGACATAACCGTGGAAAACGAGAATATTCACCTTGTACTTTGAGCCTAAGTCTTTGTTGTGAAATGTCAAAGGTTAGAAACAGGTTGGCTGCATAATTGGCGTGTTTTAAAGTCCAGTGAGTGTATTCGGAGTCCTGACTAGAGGGATATGTGAGAAGATGTCTCAATGGCATTGCTAACAGTGTAGTGACGGGAACTTGATTCATTTGTATTTTACCGTCATCATTGAAATAATCAAACATTTCAAAGATTACCGGCCAGATGGACAAATGGCGAGGAGAGACAGGACTAATACGACATTCTGTATTGTAGAACGGAAGCAGAGGAAAATCTTGTGAGTTTTTAAACTGAGATAAGTGATTGACCATGATAGGATACACAAACGAAGGATAGTCAATCGGATCAAGTAGGTAATTAAGCCATCGTTTTTGCAATAATTTATGTTGAATAATTGGATTTAGAACCTTCAGGCCACCATACTCGACCGGCATAAAGAGTAAAGTTTTCTTTAAGCGAGGGGATTTCTTTTGCCAAACAAATTGGTAAATAGCAGAGCCCAACCGTTGAAAGAATTTTTTTGTAGGTTGAAACAGCCTGAGACAATACCAGAGTTTAGATAGAATAAGTATGTTCACTACAGTAACTCGACCTTGAATGGACAATTGTCGTTGACTATATATGGCGCATTGTTGATGGATGGTGCTGATCAGTGTATCTTCAAGGGCACCTCTTTGGTGAGAATTAAATGGAAAACGAAATCCGAGGTATCTAAGAATGCTAGCTGATCCATCATGATAATAATTGGAGATGTTGTGAGAGTGTAGGACAGTAGTCCAATCTTCATCCAGTTTACCGTTGAGAAATATAGCTTCAGATTTATCTTCATTAAACTTAGCATTCGACACATCAGAATATCGTTGCATATGATAATGAAGTAAACCTAGTTCCTCGGAGTTATCAAGAAAAACACATATATCATCAGCATACGCTAAACACTTAATAGTAGGAGTTGGGTTCACTGAAGGTACGGCCGGCGATTGATATCCAGATAAACCATCTTCTTGTAATAGGTGTAATAGAAAAGGTTCCAGAGCTAGGTTAAACAATAACGGTGATAGGGGATCCCCTTGTCTTAATCCACGTTGCTGAGTAATAGGATCAGTAAAAAAACCGTTAATGTTGACATAAACTTGATTTTCAAAAAAAAGAGTCAGAATGCAGGTGATGATGGTTGAGGGAAAGTGAAATCGTTCTAGTACGCGACGTAAATATAGAGGATGTACTCGATCATACGCCTTTTCTTGATCCAATAAGATTCCAACACCAGAATAATCCAATCCTCTACTTTCATCCAGAATCATTGATAGTGCAAATCCATTATCTCCGATAAATCTACCAGGAATAAATCCAGTTTGATAGTCATTTAATATGCTGTTCATCATTTTTCCTAATCGTTGGGCCAAGATTCTGGTAAAAAGTTTTGCATCGCAATTAATTAGTGAAATTGGTCGCCAGTTTTTCAATAATGACAGATCTCCCTTTTTCGGTAATAATCTAACACGGATATCTTGCCATGACGAAGGAAAAACACCATTTATAGCATCTTGATATAGTTGAAGAATGAGTAGCTCAAGTATTTCTAAATTGAATAAGAGTGATAGGTAGGGATATCCTAATCCATCTGATCCAGGACTGCTGTTGGCTGATAGCCTGGAGGCTTGAGATTGAAGTTCTTCCACAGAAATAGGTTCAGTCAGTATCTCTTGATCTTCTTTAGATAAAGTGTTTGTAAAGGTTATTTCATCAAGATAATCCTGAATGTGATTATCTTCAACTTCGTCCTTGGTGTACAATTGGTTATAAAAATTTTGAGTAATATTATTCATAGAGTGACTATCTACTCTGATAGTCGATGCCGATGAATCGGTATTGTTATGAAGTTCAGTGTTAGTACTGGTAGGTTCCCGTAATCCAGGTATGAACTGTTGTGCCGTGCGTTGATGATGTATATTTTCCAGGTACTTTGGTGATTTTTCCCCTTTTTCTCTCCATACCACGCCAGACTTCAGTGCTGCAATTTCCACTAGTTCTTGTTGTAATGTGTCGATCATCTTGTCAATCTTGGGTAGAATTAAAAGTCGAGTTGCTATTGGTGGTTTAGATCTAAGAAACCTATTTCTTTTCCTCTCCAATTGTTTAAGTGCTGACTTTCTCCAAGAAACATGTTTGATTCCAAATAATTTAATCCACTTTTTGGTTACCTTTTTAACTTCTTCCCATAGAACCTGAGCATTCATCGTGATTAGATCTTTTTCTGTTTGATGAAGTAGCTCTGAAAGTTTTTGTTGTAGTTGTGCTTTAAACTGTGGATTTGATGCATATGATGGATTTCCCCGAAATAAGCCTGGTCCTAGTTTTGAAGGTCCTAAATCTAAAGCAACGTGTAATATTGCATGATCTGACCATTGTGATTGTATATAATGTACCGAGTTATCAATAAGACGACTTTTAATAATCCCACCTAAATAAATGTAATCAATAGTAGAGGTGATGTTGGCTGTACGTTGAAATGTCGGTATGTTGTTCATAGAGTTGTGGATCATACTATTAAAGAAGAAGTTTTCTAATAGAGATGTCCATGCTGTTGAAGTTTTAAAGAGACCTCGTTTGCTATCAATATCGCGCGCAAGATCGTAATTAAAGTCACCTGAGATAATCAAGTTATTCCAGGAAATAATGTCATTAAGTTCATATAGTAAAGTAACCATGGATTCAAAAAAAGAACGCCGCGCACCATTAGAATCCGCCGGGGCATAGACATTAAGAATATAGAATGGTTCATAGAAGTTGTGTGGATGGTGTACCTTACAGAGTAAGAATCGATCCGATGTAAAAATGTGATCGGTATGAATTTGAGTTAATATATAATTTGTGGAAAAGGAGACGATACCACAATAGTAAGTCCAAAATGTTTGTTGAGCTTGAAATTGAGTATCCATAGAAGGAATAGTAGAAGGAGTGGCATGGGTTTCTTGTAAAGAGAGAATGTCGAACTGTTGTTCACGAAGATAACGAATATAAAAGGATTGTGTAGTTGCTGAAGAGGTTTTCACTAAACTGTTACTGTTTAGAGAACCATAATTGAAAGAGACATGTTTCTCTCTCATTAAATACTATTTGAAAGTGCTGGCTGAGACGATTGCTCGGCCGGGAGTTCCTGTTGATTAGGAGAGCTCACATATGTTCTTAATTTTAAAGATGTCGATGCACTACTTGTAATGTTACTATCCACCTTGTCAATATCGTCATCCACATCTTTCATTAAAATATCCACTTCCTCTGGGCTAATTTCTTGAACCGAATCAGTATCATCATCAGTGCTGGAATCCTCGTCATCACCTTTAGGATCATAATCAGGATCATTCATTTCTTCGTCCTCTTTTTCCTCATCGTCACCTTCCTTGCTCTTCTCATGTAATGCTTCAAAAGGGTTGGATGAAAAGAAGGACTGGTCTTCTACTATTGATTGAGTCTGCGTGCCATTATATAAGGTTGTTGGAGACTTGGGTGGAGCCCATTGAGATTTGAGTAATTCGTGGGATGGTGGAAGTTGCGCAGTTGATTGACTATCGATGTCTTCTACCTGCTCAGATGAACGGTTGATCTTTCTTTGTTTCTTGAAAGGCTTAGTACCATTATTTTTTGAGCGAGCAGGAGATGGACATTCCTTGGACATGTGACCATACTTGTCACAAGAATAACATAAAATACGTGCTTTGGATTTAGCACATTCATACTTAGTATGACCTTCTGAGTGGCAATAGCGACACCAGACAGGCATATCGGGAAAAGTGGCGTAACAAAATTCTTTACCACCGTTAAAGTAGATAATGTGTTCAAGCTTGTTAAATGAGTTAGCTTTAGGACGTTGAATAACTGCATAACCTAATCCTGTAAAGAAACCTCGAGATGATTCATATTTAAGTCCAAAATCCATAATATTACCGAATTTGGATAAGGCTTCACTAAGTTCAGATGTAATCTGATCTTTTCCCAGAGGTGGAAGCTCAGACAAATTGAGTTGTACAACTTCACCCTCACCTTCCAAGGCTTTACAGGGGAGAAGGCGGAGTCTAGAATCCTCATAATATACGCCTTGAGTAGTAAAAGATGTTCTTATGTCAGGTACTGGATATACTTCAAGATAACGTTCCTTATTTTTTCCAATAAACTTAATTCCATTAAAATTTCTGGCACCGCCGTATTGATCCGCAAGGTATTCTAGGTGCTGTTGTTCAGTAACATTGGGAACCTTCGAGATGTCGAGAAAAAACCCATTAGAGACACGGGCATGTCTCCAAATGGTAGAGCGAACAGTAGTGTCTGGTTGAGTGTTATCAGAAGTAGGATATCCGTTGGTTGAAGAATCTGTGGCGGCTAGATTCATAAGTGATGTTTTAGTTATGACTGTACGTTTGGCAACGTCTGAATAAGACCTTCCCTTCGGAGTTGAAGGTAGGTCTGATTTTTTATCGGGAAGAGCCATCTGTAACCTCTTTATTAGATTTCAAGACGAATTTATGAATTTTAAAAGATAATCTGAATGAAATTATTTTCTGAGTTTGAATCAATTTTTATTTTTAAACTACATGAATTTTTTTTCTGAAGGTGTATGAATAAATTTCGTTTATATCAATCTCTAAATGGCAATGACCCAATACCCAGCAACGGTAATGAAGAACTTTTATTTACAGTTGAACGAGAGAAGAAGCCTATACAGCATTTTGTATTATTGCCGCTAGGAAAAACAGGGGCAGGCAAATCTAGCTTATTAAATACAATGTTTGGCATTGATTTATTTAAAGCTAAACCTGGTGCAAGAGTAATAAAATGCAGATAATGAAAACATGAATACTGACACTTCATTAGTCTGTTACAGAGAATATTACAGAGCGTACAGGTATTTGGATGATAGACGATGATATTCAAAAAATGATCACAGCAGCAGACACACCTGGATTCGGTGATTCAATGCATCGAGATCAACAATTTAAAACTGATTTTCAAGATTACATTCAAGACATCAGTACGCGTCTAGGCATTGATGCTTTTTTACTGGTATTTCAATATGATTCTCCTTTAAATAGGTAAAAAGAGCATATTTAAGATAGTATTGGTTATTGACCTATTTTGAAAAGTGTTTTAAACATATTGGAACGTTTTCACGAAATGATGGCTGTTTTTGAGCCAAAGACCTGGTGGGATCATGTTATTCTAGTATTTACAAGAGTCGACTATTACCCTAATCTCAAGTTTCCAACCAGCGTTCTTTATAAAAAGCAAAGTATATCCGAAGTGCTGATACCTGCCATACAAAAGAAATTTGAACTTCGTCAGCTACCCAAATATGCCTTTATCAGTTCAAAACCACGCAACTGTTCACATTCTAAGAAGGGTCTTTGTGATTGTTCCGCTGTCAACAAGTATCATTTAGATCAAATGAAGACACTGAAAGCGAGGATAAATACGGTTTGTGTAGAGAATGAGGCTAAAAGATGGAAATCATGTTTATAAAAATGATATGCGAAAAAACAAGATGGGACATCCAAATACTGCAATGAATCCAATACCAGAATAAACAATTAACTTGGTAACAATATCTACATCGTATCTAAGAGGTGCATCTTCAACTATTAAGAGTGAAGTAGGGTCAAACACCTCTTCTTCTTTCTCTGTCTGTCGCCCTCTTCGATAAGATAGTGTGCTTTCACGTTTTTCCCTTAAATCAATAGCTGATTGAATACCTATATGGTCGTGATCTGACATATTTCCTGACATTGAGTGAAAATCCAAAACAGACGGTACAGTACGAATACTTTCTCTGCGTAAGCTCTTGTACGCTCTATATGTCAAGCATTCAGTATATGTTTGCTTTATTTGTTTGTTTACCTTGCGCCAATTTCAAATTTACGATGAGGAAGATTAAATACACGATAGATAGGTGGTAAAATATAGTAACATAACCTTTTACATATAATACGCCAAATGAATAGGCAAGCAACGCCTATTTATAAAAGGTTAAGTATAACAGATATGATTAAATGGGCTATTTTAACCTGTAACCAGTTTAACTAATAGTAATAAAGTCGCCAAAATTCCCATATCTTTAGATAGAAAAGAGGAGGAAGTTCCTGCTTGGCAGTAATCTATATGGTTACATAACCAACTTCCTGGAATGACACCAATGACAACGCCCATGAAGCATACACTAATGGCATATGTGTAATTAGAGTATGTTCTTTTCTTTTCTTTTTCTTTTTTCTTACCTATCTTCAAAACATGGACACCTTTCCATTGGATCAGGACTAATCTTATTGTTAGTATTCATTGGATTCTTTTTTTAAAAAAAAGAAAAGGGGTTACTGAAGTGAGACGAGCATAAGACAAATTGGAATTGCCATAAACACTAAAAATTATGAGAGTTAACGCCCTCATTCATCTATTCATTTTTACAAGTTATCTTATAGACGAAATTACCCCAATATGAATCGCTTATAAATAATGCATCAAGATGATCTTTAAAAGTCCATTGTATCCAATAAACCAAATAAGCCAATACTGTTCCTCCCACACAATCTAATCCGATAAGTAAGTACTCATCTTCATACCAAGCACTACGTACCTGTTACTGAATGCATTCCACAATAAATTCTTCCAAATACGACGCTCGCAGCATAAAAGGTACAAGCAAGGAAAGAAATGAACCTTGCGGGCGATTCAGGGGTAAATTTTTCACATGCTACTGAAATAAAGAAAAGTGCAACGGAGACTGAATTCGTTGAATGGGTTGAAGGAAACCCGTACTCTAAGGCTACAGAAGGTGACATGGTCAATCGATGAACAGGTGGTGATAATGGTCTAGGAAGGCATAGAAAGTCCTATACTTATTATAAGGATTTCTTCGTTTCTTTTATCATCTGTTATCATTACTTTTAGAAACCCAGACCAAAATACACCAGAAGCTGTCAAGAAACAAGCACTAAGCATACATCAGTATGTGTATGGGGAAAACAATAGATTCCTATATTCGTTTACTTTCTACCAAGTTCTGCATTACCAAACCAAATAAGGATAGGTAAAAATACCATGAAAAAAGTATGCGTTCCTAAATTAGCCGTCCATACAAAATAATTATCAAGCGCACTATTACGGATATGTTTCTAAAAGGACCATCAGAAAAACAATACTTTTCTCTTTTATAAATACCTGTAGAGAGGCTATAATGGGTGTTTCGTAACGAACAAAGGGTAATAATTTATTTCTTAGATTAGCTCTCCAACCCACGAAGACTGTGTTATAAAGACGATCGTCATGAGTGCCTGCATCAGCATCTACTTCAATCGGTCGAAATGCTTTTCTTGTCATTAAGAAACAAAAAAGGAAAGAGTCCCCTTTTTATATATATAAAAAAAAAGAGAGAGAATGCAAAAAGCTCTTTTTGATCTAGCGTGTATAGAAAATAGGTGGGTCCATAGGGAGCCTCGATTCCCCGATCCCATAAGCCAATGTTTCAAATAGCACAGTACGATGTGTGTATGTGTGTGAAATTTAGTTGAACTGTATGATAGTATACACGCATATCTATTTATACTTAAAGAGATAGCACAACATATGTTTTTTTTTTCTACCTTCAAAAAAGTGAGTTAATAATATAGCTCCCATGTCAGTACCTTCCATAATGTTGATATAAAACACACATGAATATTACACCTTCTGTTATAAACTTAATTTATCACACCAACATTTGTATCTTTTTTTTTTTTTTTTTTTTTTTTTTTTTTTTTTTTTTTTTTGCTCAACAATAGAGAAGGGTAAAGTTGCTTTTATTTTTTTTATAAGAGTGGGGGTATTCTTTATGCAGCAGCACACGACATCCAAATACGTGTTTTATAAATCTTGAATAGTTCACGCACAAGTTCTCTAAAATCAATTCTCTGAGTGGCATGGAAATAGAATGTCAATTTACGACGGTCCCACTGATACTCAGCATCGACTACTTCCATTGGAAGTTCTTTTTGCTTAATCTTCCACTGACAAATAGCCAAAGCTTTTTCTTCTTCTTTTTGTTTTGTTTGATAGCTGGTTAATTCTTGTTCATTTGCTTTACAAAATAATTGCTTAATATGCTTTTCTGTTGTCTTTTTCTTTTCTAAAATAGCCATCACCTTGCCTAGATCATAGCCTCTATCACCTTCAACAATGACATAATCGTCTATTTGAATTTTATCATTGTCTACATAATAAAAATAGTCGATTCTATTAGATTTGAATAGAACTTGATAGATCTCATTAAACTTGACTTGATGTATCAATATTCCCTTTCCTAAGTGTTGGATATTTACGTCAATAGAACTTGGGTTAATCACAACTGGTTCCTGAAAAGGTGGTGTAGGAGGTCGATACACCTCTTCTCTGCATAAACAGTAAATAAAAGCATAAAGGATTTCAAACAATCAATTTTACCTATAATAATCTTCTTCTGAGGGGGGCCACGAGCTTGTAGGTGGTACTAGAGAATATCTTCTTGTATTCTTTCTTGGTTGAAAGTAATCGTCTAATGCTGCGGCAGTTGTATAAGGAATCATGCTATTACTTCTCTGACGTACAGCGGCCGATTCCTCTTGCTCCACTTTCCAAATAGAGTCACTATTATTCCAAAGTGAATGCCAACTTATGCTTGAAGACCTAGTGGGAGAAAATAGCATGGATTCTGTTCCAATAGGTGGAGAAGGCAGTAATGGTGGAATGTAATCACTACTAAAGACGTTGTTTATATATGGTACTTCTTCGTTTGTTTCGTTTGTCATTCTTTTTATATAAAATAATAATAAAAAGAAAATAAAGAAAAAGGAAAAAAAAAAGGAAAAAGGGAAAAAAAAAAGTTGTGTGATATTTTATGCAACTTTAAAAGGTAGCACATAAAATAACAAAAAAAAAAAGGAAACTGGGTTCGCCTTTTTTTTTATTCAATAACAATGAACTTAAAGATCCTTCTTGAGAGTACCCATGAATTGGTGCTTTTCGGCAGGAGTTTGGAAACGACCATGACCGAACTTGGAAGAAGTATCAATGAACTTGAGAGTGACCTTCTCAAGAGCAGAACGCTTGGTGTGAACAGTCAAGGACTTACGAAGGGTGATAACACGCTTCTTGGCACCAGCACAACAACCCTTGATCATAACAAAGTCTTCATTAACTTCACCATAGTGAGGGAAACCACCCATGGGAGTGATTTGCTTCTCGGTCAAGTCATATTCAGTAGTACCAGACTTGGCATCAGCGCCGGTAGCAATACGGTAAATCTTCTTGTTAATTTCAGTACGGCGGTGGTAACCACGTTGACCAGCACGAGCAACAGAGTACATGACACGAGAAGGATGCCAGGCACCAATACAAGCAACCTTACGGAGACCACGGTGAGTCTTACGAGGCAACTTCTTGGTACCCCAACGGTGGGTGACACCTTCGAAACCGTGACCCTTGGTGGTAGCAATGATATCAATCATTTCATCTTGTTCAAAGATGGAACCGACAGTAACTTCCTTTTCAAAGTGTTCACGAGCCCAATCAACCTTTTGTTCAACAGAACCACCGTTCAATTGGATTTCCATAATGTGAGCCTTGCGTTGATGAAGCTTGGCCTTGGAGATTTGAGTGTGAGCGATAACACGGACAACAGAACAATACTTCTTGATACGTTCCAATTCACGAGTGACATCCTTGGCACCTTCAGCATACTTTTGAGCATACTTGGTGAAGGCCTTCTTCTTGGAACGGTACCAGTTCTTGTAGAAGCGACGCTTGGCCTCTTCGGAAAGGTGTTCGGCCCAAACAGTGGTCAAAGAACGAAGACCACGGGGGGTCTCAACATAACCGACAACACCAACAACAACCATAGCAGGAGCTTCGATGACAGTAACGGCTTCTACAATTTCCTTCTTGTGCATCTCTATCATAATTGATTGTTGAGTATTTCCTGTCTTTTTTTCACTGTTTCATCAAAACTTACTGGAACCAGGACGCTCAAGATCACGGACAATGTGAGTCATACCAGCCTTGTAACCCATGAAGGCAGTCAAGTGAACGGGCTTCTTAGCATCATCCTTAGGGTAAGCCTTAACACGACCGCGGTGGGATCTAGTTCTCTTACGGGGGCCGAAACCCAAGTGACCGTGACGGGGAGCTATATATTTGTGTTAAAAACATTGTGTTGCTTATATTCAGTGGTCAATCAATACCCTCGTATTTTCTAATGCGTTGCAAATTGAGAAGAAAAAAAAGTGTTGAATGTAATTAGTTGATTTAGTATATTGCATATCCATTTCATTTTTCTGATAATTACCTGTGGGACTAAAAAAATGAAAGGAAAGTTTAGTAAATAGATGGATGGATGATTACATGATGTTGATATTTTACCATTGCTGCTTGTTGTGTAGAATAAAGAGGAGGATGAAGTGAACTTGATACCTTTCCTTCTTTTGTGAGCTGTCAGCCCGACAGCTTGAGTCGTCGTTTAAAATTTGTGGGTGTCATCATCCTAGGGAGTTTTAAATAATTGGTATCTTGAAACGTTTTGCTTGTTCCTCCTTCTTTGATACCAAACATTATTCCATATGGTAAATTACACAAGCAAGAAAGAAAAGAAAAAGGAATGCTAAACCCTAAATTTAGTCTGTCTCTAATTCTCAAGGTATTAATACTCTTTTGGATGCCGAACGTGAAGCAGCCAAGATTGTTCAAAAAGCAAAACAATGTAAGCTATATCAGAGGTTTTTATTTGTATAGCCCAATAGACTTATTTCTATATGATAGATCGTGTTCAACGCGCAAAAGATGCTCGTTTAGAAGCTACCAAAGAAATTGAAAATATCAAAGCACAAAAAAATGCAGAATATCAAAGCTTTGTTGCTCAGGTTTGTTTTTTTTTTTTTTTTTTTTTTTTTTTTTTTTTTTTTTTTTTTTTTTTTTTTTTTTTTTTTTTTTTTTTTTTTGGAAATTATGAAAACCAATATGTTTTAATATCTGTTTCTATAGAACTCTGGACAATCAGATCAGAGTTTTGGTAAAGTAGACGAAGAAACTGAAAGTAAAATCCAAGAAATTCGTAATGCTGCAGCCAACAAGAAGCAAGATGCTCTTGAATTGATGTTAAAGTCCATTATGAATGTTGAAACTAAACCTCATATAAATGCTCGTGTTTAATAAAAAAGAAAGAAAGAAAGAAATACTTGGGATGTTTTTATAAAGGAAAATAAAACCTTTATTGACATAAAAATAGCTTTCCATTATTAGGTGCATTTTTACATAAAATATATGAATACATGTAAATAAAAGAGAGAAACATACAAGACTATACAAAACATATGTAAAGATATGAAAAAAAAAGAAGAAGGGTATGACATATGGCAGTATAAAACATATAAAAAGAAAGGGTATGTATAATGTGTGTAAGGGATACTAAAAGGGATTGTATAATATAAATGAAAGTGATAAAAGGAAAGACATGGGGTTTAACGAGAAATAGGTAGATTGTGAGCTAAATCTTCAGGTCCTTTCATGATACTAATGACAACAGCAACAGACAATACGCTCAAAAATTTGCACCACTTTAATGTTGAGGTTGTTGCTTTATACATCATGTCCTTCACAGGCTGAATAGGATTACCATGTTGTCGCTGTTGTTGTTGACGAAGTTCATGCATTGCACTTTCTATCTCCGAAAAAGGTCGACAACAAAGATCAGGATTTCGAAGCAACAGATATAGATCTTCACAAAAGCCTCCATCATCAGCATCATTTTCAACGTCGTCTAAAAAGCTCATAGCTTCATCCAATACATTACGTTCAGGATAAAGATGAGTATTCATATAATAAGACTGCAATGTCCAAATGTCCCTTCTTTTACTGTATTCATCTTCATCATCACCATAGGCTGAATCAGATTGGCCGTCTTGACTGAATGAGATACTATTAGATAAAGAAAACTCTTTAGGATAAAAGGCTGATCTATCTGAACTTGAAATGTCTGAAGCAGAGAATATACCGTCATCATCGTCATAGTTGTCATCCATATCATTTTTATTTTTGATACGATTCAACAGGTTCTTTCTGCGTAAAATACGATGACGTCTCCAAGCAATTTGAGATACACTACCCACTTCAGAGGAAGTGGATGTGTCTATTTCTTCACCGTAGACACTTCCACAAAAACTACCAGCTCGGAAGCTGCGTTTTCCAGATAGATCATAAAAAGGATTATCCTCTTCTTCATTGTCTTCATCTCCAACTGTACAAAGAATATGACGGAAATGCCAATCATTCTCAGCAACTTTCTCAGAATCAACTTGACTTGAAGCGTTGATTACACTCTCTTGGTAACGACGTCTTTGATCCTTGACTCGTCTACGTCTTTTTTCCTTTTTTTGCTGGTTATCTTCTTGAGATACTTGGCCTGTTTTCTTTTCAAAAGTCTCACTGCTGATACTCGTAGCTCGTGTACTAGCACCTCCAAAGAATGAGGAAACGAATGAAAGGGAAGAAAACCTGGATAGGGTAGTGAAAGATGACAAACGCTCGTCTGGGATGATATCGGATGGTTCATTGTGAGGACAAATGAATCCATTCAATTCAACTTGATGCATTTCAAGTCTCTTTTCTAACGTATCCATTTGTCGATTCATCTTTTGGACTCCTTCCTCGGTTACTTCTTCTGGCATGTTGGATATCGTGCTGATGGTGGCAGCTGTATCAGCACGAACGGTTTCCAATTGAGCTTGTAATTGAACTAACTGACGCATAACATCTTGTAGTTTTTCTTCGAGTAATCTACGTCTAAGGCGAGTGGTTGCACGTTGAATTAATTGTTTTCTAGATTCTGAAATATTATCCTCTTTAGGATGGTTGGACCAATTGTTTATTGTCATTGTTTCTAAAATAGAAAAGAAGAAGAAAAGGGAAAAAAAAAAAAAAATGTAAATGATTTTCACTTTCTCTCTCTTTCGCTTTCACTCTCCTTTTATTTCTTTATTGGTATAATTGTCCACACAACTCCTCTCTTTTTATATATAAAAAAAGAACGCATTTATTTTCTTTTATGCCGCTATAAGCTCCCCTTCCTTCATCTTCTCCCCTTCTCTCTTTACTTCCCCCCCCTTTAATTATCCAAAGAAAAATGATTTTTTTTTATTGACGACAACTTACCATAGAAATGACTTGAACAATGTAGGATTGATAAAGAAATAAAATAGTACAACTATAATAGAAAATTGAAATAAAGAATAAAATGAATAAAATGATATGCGATGAAGCTTGACCCCCTTGAATTCAAATGTATTCAATTGGACTGATATTTACAACTTCTTTCTTTAGAAACTAGAAAGTGTGGGGAGAAAGAAGGGGTGTAGGTCATATGTTCACCTGCGTTCATTTATAGCTTTCAGTGCATTCGTTTAACTCTAATCTACATAGACCCAATTAAAAGGCCGAGAAGCACGTTTTTTTATTATTATTGTTGTACCCCACATCAATGTTTGACATCTTATTTGATGTATGCGTAACCATGTCTTAAGGAGGTTTAAAAGATGAGTTTGAAGGATGGTGAGATTAATGACGTTCGACATCTTTCATTCTTTTACATATTTTAATTTAATTCCAATTATACAATTCAATTATAAAAAGAACAAGAAAGAAAATGCTTGTGAATATATCCCTTCATCTCTTAAATTCTTGTAGTTGTATATTGAGATAAAAATAGTAAACAACAACGTTTTTTTTTTTTTTTTTTTTTATTTTTTTTTTTTTTGTGGAAGAAAAAAAAGTATGATATTACACAGACAAGCTAAAAGATTATATTAAGCGTTTTCTTCTATGGTAAATCGAAATATTTAACAAGACCATCATAATACATTGTTAGACTCTTTTCTTTAGTTGTTATTTTCCGAAGAAATTTAAACATGTAGTTTTCCAGAGATTTAAGAAATAGCTTTAATTTGAATTTCTTTATTCTAGACTTATTGAAACATACTAATAGCATACATTAGCTGACAAAGAGTCACAAGGTAGCTATCCAAGGGAAATGGAAGTTGGGCAAATAGTGACCTTTAAATACTGAGCTTGTGAACATTTAAAGAAAGACATACAAAACTTAGTAAGTTACACGATAGCAACTATCCAGACATAATTCATGTAGTACACATTGTACCGGTATCTCAACATGCATAAAATGAGGAGCAAAACTAAGAGAGGAAAGATTTGATGAACCCAGAGTGCTTATTTCGGTTATAATTTAATTAAATCCATGGTTTATTCATAATTCTTACTTTTTGCTCAAATGAAACCTCATACATCCATTGGTCAATAAGAACCACTGTAGCATTAGGCTTGGTTGTAAGATAAAAAAAAGAAAGATATACATGAGTCAGGCTGACATATAAAAACGCTATAGCATGTACATTGCTGACGAATAAATGGATCATCTTGATTTAGACAAACAATACCATCTAAACGAATACATACAAGTCCTTCTGGTGAAAACTATTAACAAACAAGGCCAAGAATACTTACAAACTAAATCTAAACTCAATACAGAGACAAGCATATGGCTGATGTTGCATCAAGAGAACGAACGCTTTCTAAAGACTGATTCTTATATTCAAGCTTATACATATTTCTATTAGTATTTTAATCTTGATAGATCTTTTCCACTTGTTCATGTGCATACAGCCAAAGATGATTACTTTGGAATGAGTACTACTAGATTCCTTAAATTGAATAGAAAATTATGGGAAACTAACATTAAATTTGGCAATTTAAGCTAAGTATTTGGTAATTTACAGTTCGAGCTGCTACCGGTTTTCAATAATCGGCCCTGTACTCATTACAGATTTGTATGAAATACAAGCGTTTATTAGCATAAAAACAGTATATAGCTTAGTTCTTATTGTCTTTTATTCATGATACATGCTTGCAATATTCAGGAACAGCATTCTGTGAGTGTTTTTTTTAGCTTTATGTATGAAATACAATGATAAAACATACATACGAGGTATATATTTGTGGATGAATCGTCACCAACTAGATAAGGATAGCCGTAGGATTGTTATATACTGATTAACAATTCAAAAATGTTGGAATGATTATTTAAGACAGTATTTATTCAACTCACAGAGCACATTGACGAAGGACATTAATGCATATGGAGTTATAGATACCCCCTTCTTTTTCATTAAACAGAGTATATAACGATACAACTATGAAGAAATAAGCCAGTCGTATTTACGTAGTCTGCTTTTGGTCAGGGTCAAAATGAGAAGAACGAAATTAGGATTAGCTCCTTCAAAGATTCAAAAATACTACAAATGTTAATAGTTTGTTGTATAGATTTCAGAACCTTACCAATCCATGAAAGCATGCAAACTATTGTTGTGTGTCTATTATCATCAAAATAATTGTTGTTTGTGAGTTTCCAATTTTATTGCTTTATAAAAAATTCCACAGTGTTATAATAGTAATAATCATAATAATAAAAGATCTACAAGTTTCACTAAGGCACCTGTCATGTTTTGACATGTCAATAAGATACAGTCTTATCATTCTGGACTAAATCTTTACAAATGAGTTTGAGTAAGAATAGATCCTGATAATTATCACTACCCTAAACAGCCAAGTTTCACTTTCATCTCAACAGTTGATTATTAACATCAGTTTATAAAATTTTTCTTCTACATGTCAAATCATATCGGTCGTAACTATCTTTTGTCATCTTATCTCAAGTCTTGCTCAACTAATATAAATAGCCTTGAAATCTTTCTTTAATAAAAGTATTCGACTTTAGAACTATTGTTCGGTCTCGTTAATTCTTCTTTATCCTATATTTAATACTTAAAACACTTCAGCACCTTTCCTCATGATCAATTGTTAATTTACCCACTTGTATGAACCGAATCAAAAAGTAAAGTTTACCAAAACGGTTTTTTCATACTGTACAAACTCAAGTTATTTAGGATAATGAAGAATTAACGAGACCGAACAATAGTTCTAAAGTCGAATACTTTTATTAAAGAAAGATTTCAAGGCTATTTATATTAGTTGAGCAAGACTTGAGATAAGATGACAAAAGATAGTTACGACCGATATGATTTGACATGTAGAAGAAAAATTTTATAAACTGATGTTAATAATCAACTGTTGAGATGAAAGTGAAACTTGGCTGTTTAGGGTAGTGATAATTATCAGGATCTATTCTTACTCAAACTCATTTGTAAAGATTTAGTCCAGAATGATAAGACTGTATCTTATTGACATGTCAAAACATGACAATGACGAGCAGGAGGAAATGGAAATTGAGCATTTCAATTTGAGCAAAGAATGGATGGAGAAAATAAGGCGAATTGGGAATAATTCTCTATCATGCGTACGTGAATATATAGAAGTAGATTTAATAGAGGAAGAGAATGAAGATTTTTTTAAAGATGCTTTTCTTTTCGCAAAGTCAATGCCGTTGAAAAAAAGACATACGGCTTTGAATGTTAAAACGAGAGGTTCTTACAGAAAGTATACTTCTAAACAAGTTGAGAAACTCTTCGACTTAATAATCGAAGAAAAATTTACGACAAAAGCTGCAGCTTTAGCCACTGGGATTAATGTACGCACTGCCCAGAATTATGTTAAAACGTATAACAATGATCCTGAGAGACGACTTCCAGGACCTTATTCTAAACCTCGTGGAAGACCTCGTGCTAAGTTGACTGAGGAGCATTCTAAATTTATAGTTGACTATATCGAAAAGAATATTACTGCTGTATTAGATGAGTTAAAGTTAAAACTTTGTGAGAAATTTGAGGGTTTGAAAATCTCTATTTCTGCCATTCACAGACATTTAGTACATAAGCATAACATTACGTTAAAGAAACTTGAAAAAATAAAACCATCATTCATTAACATAAATACATTTACAGCATTAAAATCGAACGGGGCAACTTCGATTACGATCCTTTGTCGGGTCTGTCAAATCAATCAAATCAGTAAGTTTTACTGACGTTCGGTGTCTTTGCTGCATGATACTTGGTATATCTGACTTTTTACAGAATTTCCAAAAGACATGGCATACAAGTAGCAAGATATTCAAGTTTTTAAGGTTTGTGAAAACTGGAAGTTGTGCCAAGGAGGAAGGGAATTCAAGGTGACCGATCTCATACATAACATAAAGTCCATCATAGTCCAGTCTTGTTAGAAAAAATGTAATAGCAAATCCTATATTTACAAAATCAGCCACTCTCAAACACAAATCTATGGGTATAAATATAAGAAAATTGAATTACCGTGGATTTGAAATGAAATTGAAGACTCCAAGAGGTGCAAGTCAATAGCTTCCTTGCTAAAACAAGCGATTCTCGCCAAGTCCATACATAACGCCGCTTTGTTACATGTTGGTTCCGCAATTTTGACTTCACCGTGTCCAAGGGTATCACTAAACTTTAGCTGGTCAACAATAGAAATTACAGCATCTGGTCTTAAAGGCAAACTGGAACTAATAGCTTTGTCTAGCCATCTTAACGATACTAATCTTTCTGAATCAGCAAGGACACAAGACAACAAAGAGTCGAAATAAGTATTCCAGAGCTCAGTTTCACTAATGGTGGTCACATCATTTATGGAATCCTTGGGCAGCTTTTGAATCCTAAGGCGAAGATAAGAAGATGAGAAGGTGAGAAAGGGAGAATGGTATTTAACGAGAAAAAAATACTTACAACATAGCGAGACCCGCTATGACTCTCTGTTTTTCATATGTCATCTTTGATGCAATTTGTAATAGTCCTGCCGTGGTTGACAGTACTGATGTTATTCCAGAGTCAAGGTTCATAATGGTTTCAACGATATCCATAAATTCTGCTGAAGTAAACTTCATACCTGGGAATTCAATGTTCTTCCGGAATTCGTCATATATTTTGCCTAATAAAGAATCCGTAAAGGCGGAACGCATCAATTTACTGTACTGAAGGGGTTGCAGCAAGAGGATATTATTTAATGATAATAGTTCTTGAACATGTTCTTCTATCTTTAAAGTTTGGTCAACCTGTAATGTACGTTTCACCTCGTTTTTAAAGATTCTGAAACAATCAAGGATACCATTCAATGGCTCTTGTTGTATTAGTTCATGAGGTGTAGGTACTTGTGCCGGTTCATCGGAAAAGAGTGTCCTTGCTGTGTCAGGTACAATTTCTTCTATTCTTGGTTGAGTTTGTGTTGACGGGTTTTCATCACCAATTCGTAAATCATTAACTTCTTGTTCAGCAACATCTCCGACACAATCAGCGCAGATTTCATGTATTTTATCTCTTATGCTATTTCGTCGTTTCTCCTTCCAGTAATTTTTGTAGTCAGGCGATGCTCTGAATGCTGCAAATTCACGCGCCAATTGTTGGGCTTTCACATTAGCAATCAGATGTTTCTTTAAGATGTTGTTGTATCTGCGAGAAGCTTTTCGGCTATCGGTAAAATTGTATTTTTCAAAGAAGGCTTCTGCCGTTAAATTTTTTATATTCTCTTTGCACCATTTTATATCATCAGGGACCTTACGCGACATTTTTATGTAAAAAAGAAAACGAATAGTTTGGGCGTTTTCAATTTTCGCGACTGTTCAACGAAAGTTTTATCTCTGACGTCTTCAATTTTTTTTTGTAGGGTAAAATTTATTGAAGAATAAACAAACAAATTTATAGTCCGATATCTGTCAAGATGGCAGACACCACCAAACTGAAAGATTTTAATCGACCTCTGATTGCAATTTGGACAAATGTTTGAAAACATTAGCAAGGACAGCTGAAAAGTCAAATGGTGTTTCGGAAAAAACGAAAGCCCAGTGGGCGGACCATAACGACAGGATGGCGCAGGCGATTAACTGGAATGAAGAGTGGGATCTGTGCGCGTAATTGGTCTTCGGCAGTTGCAGTGAAAAAATGGCGAGTTTGACGGCACGCTGACTGAATGGTTGATCGTAGTATACATCCCAGACGTATTCCCATAGTGGATGTTTATAATGGCATGTTAACACAAAATGGAGAGGATCTTCAATGGCAGATGAACAAAGAGGACAAAGAGGATCGGTGAATGATGTAGGAAGCAGACGATGCAGATTTTGCCGACAGGAGAGTTTGTTGTAGATAATTCGATATCAAACATCTCTGGATTTAAGAGGAACATCACCTTTCCAAAAGCCGGACCATTGCTTTGCGCTGTTAGGCGGATCAAATATCGGTGATGGAACACACGGTGATAGTGCTTTCCGAAGATCTGAAGTACGAAATCTGGAGGAGAAAAGATCGGGCGGAAGGATACCATTCAAAATAGGACTAAAATCAACAGTACCCAAGGTTGAAATTGATGATGATGGGAGAGTAGGCGAGTAATGGGACAAAAAGAATTGCTCGAGCCGTATTTTATGTTCGTCCAGTGATTTGAAGAACCTCGTGATATGAATACGAGAGGTATGCAGATCCCGTCATTGTTTTCAATGAAAAAGTCCATCAAATGAATAAGCTTCGGATACCTGAACCTTGGGCCAATGAGAAACAGATAAACGAGCGAAAGCTGGATCCAGTTCGGATGGAGGCTGAGGCTCAGTTGAGTGTGGTGCCATAAACGTGTATATCGAGGCCAACGGTAGCGCGAGGCAAGAAGCAGGAGAAAGGTTGACGTCTTGATATGAGCGTTGAAATGAATCCATTGTACGAAAGAAATTAGTAAAAACGTCCAGGTTATTATTCTGACCTAAAGGTCCCTTGCGACAATGTGGGAATAGCAGTAGAAGCAGAGGATCGACCGCGTGAAAATGACGTTGAAGCGAATATGAGAGATACTGCACCTCCAAGGAGACAGAGTCAGATTGATGTGAAAGGAGTAATGGACAAAGCCATTTCCACTGTAATACGAGTTGTTGTTTGTTTGGATCAAGCAATTTCAGGCCTCCGCATTGTCGGTCCATGAGCAAAAGATCGTATTTGAAATTGGGGAATGCTTTTTGTGTTACAAACTGGTAAGCAAGTGAAGAGAACCGTTGAAGAGCAGCTTTGGGAACACTAAGAAGCCGAAGTACATGCCACAATTTAGAATAGATTACGGTATTCATAGCAGTGACCCGACCGCGAAAGGACAGAGTACATTGACTATGAATGTTACATTCATGTTGAATTTTTAGCCAAAGAGCCGAAATGAATCCATCTCTTTGTGTGAGAGAAGAGCAGACTGCAAAACCAAGATATCTAAGTGCAGAAGGTGAATTCTTGTCATGCCACGAGGAAATTTGATTCTCCTGCAAGAATGTTTGCCATGGGGGATGAGGATGACCTGAGAGTGAGAAGGCTTCAGTTTTTCCAAGGTTGAGCTTCGCGTTTGACGCCTGAGCATAAACTTCGTAGAGTTGGCGGAGACGGACAAAGTCTGATGGTTTGCTGAGAAAGACTGCATCATCATCTGCGTATGCCAGAATCTTAATAGGAGGAGGAGGAACTATGTGCAGATCAGCAGGATTAGCGGCTTGACAGAATTGAAAACCTTGTAACTCGTTATCTGATTCAATCGATCGCAAGAACGGGTCAAAAGCTATGTTGAACAGAAGCGGAGATAGGGGATCACCTTGACGCAGACCTCGTGATTGTTGGAGTGATGAAGAAAAGAAGCCATTCACGTTAATTTGAATTTGGGTTTCAAAAACAATTTGTCGATGATCTGAACTATCGTGGAAGGAAAACCAAATTTCAAAAGAACTTGTTTGAGATATTCTGGATTGACTCGATCTTAGGCCTTCTCTTGGTCCAGTAAAAGCCCTACTTCTGTAGATTGTCGTTGTTCAGTTTCTGTTTTGATTAACTGCATCAAAAGACCGTTATCTCCAATAAATCTTCCGGGCATGCAACCTTTCTGAACTCTATGTATGATCTTGGAGCAAGAGAGACGCATTCGACCTGTTAATAGGCGAGTGAAGATTTTGGCATCCGTATTAATCAGGGAAATGGGGCGCCAATTACTGAGAAGGTTTAGGTTGCCTTTTTTTGGGAGAAGAACGGTAGAGGTAATGGTCCAACTAGCAGGGAAGATGGCAGATTCCAAGGCTTGATTGTACACATCAAGGATCAGAGACTGCAAGAGTTCAAAGCGAAACAAAAATGAAAGAGCTTCATAAGGGAGACCATCGGAACCAGGGCTGCTTGAATGAGGACTACGGGTGGATGCCTGAAGAATATCATCAAAACTAAAAGGAGCCGTAAGAAGATCCGCCATTTGTGGGGCAAGACGGTTTTGTTCCGGAATGTGGTTCAACAATGCCTCAGTATGCGACAAAGAAACTGGGTCACACGTGTAGAGATTCTTGTAGAATTCTTTTGCAATGTTTTGCATCTCGGATGGATTAGAGGTAGCTTCAGATTCTGGTGTAGCCTTTAAGCTGGGAATATAGCGAGAAGAAGCACGCGTCGAAATGGTTTTCTTGAGGTACCCTGCCGATGTTTCCCCATTTTCACGCCAATGACGTCCTGCACGCAGTATGTTATTGGCCGTGACTTCCTGTTGTACTATTTGCATGGGTTCTGTTTGACCTTCTGCGTTAATGGGTCGGTATTTGTCAAGGATGCCTTTGATCAATGCTTGTGGCTCCATTGCACGTCGTTTCAGAGGTCTAGGAACCCTTTCAGTTATCAGAGCATTGGCCATCTCATTACTCATCCACTTTTGCTCAACATAGTAGCGGGCAACAGCTGGAACAAGGTAAGGGCGTAAGAACCGGAGAGTCGTGATACAACGAACTTGATTTAGTGCATAACCAAGATCTACACGGTCTTGTCCAGTAAGATTGTTGTATTTGGCGTCAGCAACGTGCTGGGCATCACAAGGATTGAAAGAGGCGATTATCTCAACTTTGCAATCTTCAAGGGTCTTAACTAATATAAGCTTGAACTCCTTATGAACCAATAAGCCAATGATCCCGCTAGCGGGGAAGCTGATGTCAAGGATACGGCTCGTGTCAATACCTAGTTTACGAAACCATTTGTTGTATCCACACAACTAGTAAAGTGAACATTCATGGATAAACGAGAGATCTCCGCAATAGCCAACTCTGCCCTGTTGTCCCTATCGGTGTTCCCACGACTATATCGGAACCTGATTATAACAACGGCAGTTCAATCCAACTTTATTCGATAATTATCGTTAGATCAATAATTTATCTACTTCATTGTCCCTTGATTCGTCAAGAACACAGCGGCTATTGATTATCCACCATCTTTCCTTTATCTTCCCATCCTTCCCACATCATTCTTTTAACCGATCAATTGAAATAGTGGTAAAGACCCAGACATCCAAAAAGTATAAATAGCCTCAAATGTTTTTTATTAATAAAGCAATATATAGTCTTTAGTTTCACAACTATTGTCTTTTTTTTAGTTTTTTATCTCTTATTTTAATACTTGGCAAAACATTTTTTTTTTGTGAATTCTTTATTGACTTTATTTTTAAAACAACCCTTTTTTTATTACTACCTACCTTACCAATATGTCAAACACAAATGACTTCAACTCTGCTGCTGCTGGTTCTTCCAGTAGTAATGTCAAAGCTTATCCTGATAACGCTCGTCGTATGTCAGATGTTTCTACTTTATCTTCAGAGGCAGAGTCCTCTGGAATGACCACTTCCGCAGTTTCTTCTGGTTCTCTTGAGCCTAGAATCGCAGCCCCATCCATCCACTCTTCTATTGAGGAGTTGGATTCCACCATCATCGGTGCCACCCAGGTTATCCTTAACTTGTCTGTTCGTCTCCTTCCTACGACGCCTGAGTCAGAGGAAGATAGCATGGTGCGCGCTAAGTACGAAGCCTGCTCTAAGGATCTGGAGAGACTAGTTCATACTAGAGACCTCCTCCAGCGAGCCATGAACCATGCTGTTCCCACCGCTTGGACTGGCTCACCTAAGGTTGCTTCTGCAGCCTTGAATGTTGTACCTCCAAACCTACCCCTCATGCAGTGGAAGGGTGCGGTCTTTGACCCGTCTGCCCCTGTCTCTGTGGATGTCAAGCACTGCTTGAAAAAATTTCAGGACGTAATGTTCGCACATGGTCTTGATCTTGATCAGCACTGGCTTCGTCTTCTCCCTCCCTGCTTGTCATCGAGTCAACGCACTTGGCTTGATGAGTACCAAGAAAAGGAGGATGTCCATACGTGGAGTCAGTTCAAAAAGGCTTTTACTAGCCATTATGGTGTTGGTTCGGCTGAAGAAAAAGCCACGTCTACAACGGAGTTGTTACGCATCTCCATGACTGCTGCTGAAACTGTTGACCAGTACGTTGAACGTTTCAACAACCTCCGTCGCTTGGCACAGATCCAAGATCGCTGTGTCTTGACTCGTTGCTTTCTGATCGGTCTTCAGGTCGATATCTACAAGAAGGTAACCGTGTCCTTAGCCAATTGTACGGACGCACAAAAAGAATCGGTCGACTACGTTGTCAAGTTGGCCAAGACCTTGTACCATTCACTGTACAAAGTTCGTAAAGTGGCTAACGCTGCTGACACTTCTGCTGGCCCTTCGATGGTCAATGACTCCTCTTCTTCTGGTCGGAAGAGATCTTCTGCTTTTGTCTCTGGTTCTGCTGTTCGTTCGGCACCTTATCCAAAGGTTTCTAGGAAGTATTGCAGCTTCCACAAGACCAACAACCATAGCAACGATGAATGTCGTGCTATGAAGAAAGCTTCCTCTTCTTCTCCTTCTTCGGGTTCTACCCAAGTTGATGTCTCCTCTGGTTCTGCTGCCTCTCAGTGGAATCCAAGAAACCAACCTTCCGGTTTGGGACGTCCGTGCCGCTCTTGTGGCGCTGACAACTGGCGTCCTGGTCACCGATGCAAAGGAAAGGGCCGTTCAACCGGTTCCTTGGCTGACGACTCTGCCGGATCTTCTCACATGTTCCGAGCAATGAGTCGATCCCCTGCTTCTTCCTTGTCTTCCGTTGCCTCTTCTGGTAACGATGTTTCTGTTTCTGTTGGTTCTTCTGCCACTGCTGCTTCGGGTAGTAGTGATGCTTCTCCCAGTCGCAAGACTGATGCTGCTGGTCCCGTTGTTCCTGTTCCCGATTCGTCGGATGATATGGACATTGATGTTGCGGAAGCCCTTACTGTGGCTGAAGCTGCTCAGGCCTGTAAGTACATTACACATCACATCTTTTCTAAAGCGCCTTCAAACACTAATACGCTTTATGTTCCTATTATTATAGAGCACATCAAAACATGGGCCATGATTGATACCGGTTCGTCTTTTTCGTGTGTGTCTCCTTCGTTCTGTTCGGCACTTGGTTTAGTTCCAACACCTAATCCAGGATCGATCAAGTTAGGACATAATAGTTCAAGTACTGTAAGCCGGTTAGGCATAATAAATCTTACTGTTTATTATAACCAAATCCGTTTGTCATATGAATTTGAAGTGTTTGATTTTAGCAGTGATGTTCCCATTTGTTTAGGACTTGACATTTTGCCTAAACTAAGAATAGGTTTAACAGGATTAGCCACTTCTTGGTTAAATTCTAATATTCCTAAAATACCTGATCCAGTTAACCCTGATGATTATAAGCCAAATGAAAGTCCTGTTGGCACTATGCAGGAAAGACAACGTTTTGATGAGCACTATTCAACCTTTGTTAGATGCTAATACGAGTATCCCCATGTCTTCTCATTGTAATTTACCTGGTGCTATCATCACTCTTGATACTGAACCCAATGCCTTTGCTTATCGAAGACAACCCGATATTGCTATTGCTAATAGAAAGATCATGGAAGACCAAATTCAAACTTGGTTGGATGATTGTGTCATTGAACCTGCTCCTTCCAATACTCGCTTCAATAACCCTATTTTTCTTGTTGGAAAAAAGGATGTCAACGGATTATACACTAAGAAAAGAGCAGTTATTGATCCACGTCTGCTTAATCAACTTGTGAAGAATGTTGATAGAATGCCTTTACCTCTAATCAGCGATCTTCATCAACGTATGGGTTCTGCTACAATATTCACTACCTTTGACATACGAGCATGCTTTCATCGTTTTCTTATCCAAGAATCTGATAGACCCAAAACCGCATTTACTCATCCATTTACTGGTATGCAGTATCAATTTCGTCATTGTCCTTTTGGCTTGACAAGTACCGGTAACATTGTACAGCGTGTTCTTACAAATTTGTTCGCAGATCTTCCTTACACTGCACTCTATATTGATGATCTATGTGTCTTCAGCTCTGGTGACATGAATCAACATATTGAGTATGTCCGTGAAGTGTTGAAACGTCTTACTGCTGCAAATTTAATTATTAATGTTGAAAAGACGCATTTTGCACAAAGTTGTGTAAATATTCTCGGATGGACTATTGGTAACAATGGTTCTCTAATCCCTGATCAACGTAAACTGACAAATATACATTCTTGGCCTACACCTAAAACTGGTAGACAAGTCATGAGTTTTCTTGGGTTTGCAAACTATTTCCGTAATAGTTTACCAATGTTTTCTCGTTTGACTGCTCCACTTGACCGGTTGCGATCTCTTAATTCTTTAAAAGGAATTTGGAATGAAACCCATGAATGCAGTTTTTGTAACATTAAGGATGCCCTAGTGAATGCCCCAATTATTCACATTCCTGACCTTAAGTACCCATTACCCATTCTACGTTGCAACGGATGCTAGTGCTTATGGTATCGGCGGTGTCGTTTATCAAGTCATCGACCAAGACATTAAATATAACGCATTTGCTGCAAGATCTCTTTCTCCTACCGAACGTCGTTATCATACAAACAAACGAGAGTTATTAGCGATTGTATTCATGTTTGAGAGATATAATAAATGGTTATACAACCGTCATTTTACCTTGACAACTGATCATAAAGCCTTGATTTATATCAAGAAGCAAGTTGTTCCAAATGCTGCCATGCTTGTTTGGTTTGAAACAATTTTCGAATATTCATTTGATGTTGTTCATTGTCCTGGCATTAAGAATATTATCCCAGACGCACTTAGTCGTTTATTCCCAGATGACAATAAACTGGAGGGGGGTAACAATGTCAACAATGTTGCCATCTACAATATCCGTGGTAAAGAAAAAGAAAAAAGAAAACCAACTTTTAAAGAAAAATCTAAAAGTTATGAAACACAAACATATGCAGTCACTTCTGCAACATCATCATCATCATCATCAAAACCCTTATTGCATCGCGCTTTGCAATATGAAGATTATATCACACCTCCTCCTGAGGAAAGAAAAGATATAATATTAAAGGCTCACTTATTAGGTCATTACGGAATTAAAGCCATAGAACAAACCATTCATGGTGATAATCTCCATTGGACTAATTTACGTCAAGATATTCAGGATGTCATATCCAAGTGTCATGAGTGCAAAATGTTTAACATTGCCAAAACAGGTTATCATCCCCCTAGAAGTATCCTACCTGACGGACCTCTAGATCATTGGGTTATGGACCTCGGCACTTTTAACATAACATCTACGAGCGGAAATAATTTCCTTCTTGTTATGGTTGATTTATTTTCTCGCTTTACTATCTTGAAAGCCATTCCTGATAAACAAGCTCTTACTATTGCCAAACAGCTTGTTGATATCTTCTGTACATTCGGCTGGCCTAAGGTCATCGCTAGTGATAACGGAAAAGAGTTTACTGCTACCATCGTTACTGAACTTATTAATAACAGTGGTATCGATAAGAGGGTGTCTAACCCTTTTAACCTCCTTGGTAACTCAGTCAATGAAGCATTTGTAGGAATTGCTAAAAAGACTATCGTTAAACAGTTACAAGGAAGAAAAGAAGATTGGGATCTATAAGTACCTGCAACCCAATATGCTATGAATCTGAAATACTCCAGACTTCATAAGAGTAGACCATACACAGTAATCTTCAATAAAGTACCAAATGATATGAAAGATTATTCTCATATTAAACCCACTCTTAGAAGTGATGCTATAGATTCTAAAGCAATAGAAAACAGACTTAAATATGCTACCGAAGTTGTTATCCCTGCTCTGGCTAAACGCATTAAAGAAACCCAGGATGTAGACAATGCATATTTTATGAAAACAAACAAAATCGTTCACACACCGTTTCCACTCCATAGTGAAGTCATGATTAAAAATGTGAACAAGGAAAATAAAACTGATCCGCATTATGAAGGACCTTTTTACATAAGTGGAATGACAACTAATGGCAGTTACATATTAGTTGATAAACAAAATAACCTCTTATCAAGAGATGTACCCACCTCACACTTAAAGTTTATTGCATTACCTAGCAATAAAAGTGCAGAATCAATCAATGGCCAACATTATGAGATTCAAGCAATTATACAACACAAAGGAACTCCAGGTAATTACCAGTATCTTGTTCATTGGAAAGGATACGATGATCCTACAGATTACACTTGGGAACCTACTTCTAGCTTCGATGATCGATCTTCAATTGAAACATATTGGGCTCGTCGTCAAGCAGGTAACAATACTGCTGTCTCAAAGAAAGCAAGACTACCTAAACGTACCGTTCCTACTCGTGATCATCACAGTAGAAGCAAGAGATCAAGGCGTTAAATTGTCTAAGTAGTTGACCGTCTTTTTCCCTAAGACAATTTTTCCTAAAGAAGGTTTTTTTTTACTATCAGGTTTTTATGACAACTTACTACTACGATCTATCCTCAAATATACTATGTCTATTTATCTACCCTATGATCATTACCGCACTTATTGTGTATGACCTTTGCTCATTTCTGAATCTTCACTTTTCCTTTTTACCGTTTGCTTCAAACTAGAAGGGGGCAATGTTGTATCCACACAACTAGTAAAGTGAACATTCATGGATAAACGAGAGATCTCCGCAATAGCCAACCTTGCTCTGTTGTCTCTATCGGCGTTCCCACGATTATATCGGAACCTGATTATAACAACGGCAGTCCAATCCAATCTTATTCGATAATTATCGTTAGTGTTTTGCCAAGTATTCAAATAAGAGACAAAAACTAAAAAAGACAATAGTTGTGAAACTAAAGATTATATGTTGCTTTATTAATAAAAACATTTGAGGCTATTTATACTTTTTGGATGTCTGGATCTTTACCGCTATTTCAATTGATCGGTTAAAAGAATGATGTGGGAAGGATGGGAAGATAAAGGAAAGATAGTAGATAATCAATAGCCACTGTCTTCTTGACGAATCAAGGGACAATGAAGTAGATAAATTATTGATCTAACGATAATTATCGAATAAAGTTGGATTGAACTGCCGTTGTTATAATCAGGTTCCGATATAGTCGTGGGAACACCGATAGAGACAACAGGGCAAAGTTGGCTATTGCGGAGATCTCTCGTTTATCCATGAATGTTCACTTTACTAGTTGTGTGGATACAACAACCATATTCTCCTTTCTTGAACCCAATTGAGGAATTTTGGTCAAAAGTAAAAGCTGGTGTTAGAAGAACACCATTGGCGGCAGATGATCGTCTCACAGATCGTATATGTGAATCGGCTGGAAAAGTAATAAAAAAAGATTGTGAAGGATGAATTAAGTGTTGTAGAACAGCGTCTGATCATAACGGACATTGAATAATCACAACTAAAAGAAGTATATTAAAATTGATAAAAGATAATAATTTAAATCTTTATCAAATAAAATATAATCTTCTTCTTTTTATATAAAACTATCACAATTAGATTCATTCTATAAAGTAAACATGAACAATAAATAAGTCATGATCTTTACTATTCATCATTTCTGTAAATGAATAATAATGGATCAGGTACCTAGTCAACTTTGATCTGACTGGAGGCATTTCATATAAATATATCTTTCCTCTCAATGAAGACGGGACAATTCTCCCAGATCAGTTAAAGAACAATAAGATATATAAAAACAACGAATTAAAAATTTTCATAATCGATACAGTGATCATTCTTCAATCAAACATGTCAATTATTGGATCTACGCTCATAACTACTCATTTACCCGCCAACTGATAGAAGAATATAAATAGTAGACTTTGTAATGATTTCTTTTTAACAATTAAGATTGTCTTAAATAAAGTTCAGTCTCAAAAAGTATTCTTTGGTTTTATTGTTATCCTTAATTACTTTACCAGAACATAACATTAAGCATTCAATGTCGTTTTTCCAGAGGTGTCTGAATGAGGAAAAAAATCTTTATAGTAGTCATTAGGAGTGTAGCTTTCAACAGACGTACTCTGAATGCTCACTGAGATTTGAACAACATGAAACAAGGTTTAACAAAAAAAAAAAAAAAAAAAAAAAAAAGGAAAAAAGAAAAACGATAAAAGCAAGAAGAAAAGTTTATATTGATATTAAAGGATAAAATAAAACCATCATTCATTAACATAAATACATTTACAGCATTAAAATCGAACGGGGCAACTTCGATTACGATCCTTTGTCGGGTCTGTCAAATCAATCAAATCAGTAAGTTTTACTGACGTTCGGTGTCTTTGCTGCATGATACTTGGTATATCTGACTTTTTACAGAATTTCCAAAAGACATGGCATACAAGTAGCAAGATATTCAAGTTTTTAAGGTTTGTGAAAACTGGAAGTTGTGCCAAGGAGGAAGGGAATTCAAGGTGACCGATCTCATACATAACATAAAGTCCATCATAGTCCAGTCTTGTTAGAAAAAATGTAATAGCAAATCCTATATTTACAAAATCAGCCACTCTCAAACACAAATCTATGGGTATAAATATAAGAAAATTGAATTACCGTGGATTTGAAATGAAATTGAAGACTCCAAGAGGTGCAAGTCAATAGCTTCCTTGCTAAAACAAGCGATTCTCGCCAAGTCCATACATAACGCCGCTTTGTTACATGTTGGCTGAATAATATACTTATAAAGCTCAAAAAAAAGGAATTAGTTTTAATTTACGTTTAGAATAACAGTGTTAATGTTATCAGGATAATACTTAGCTTTGTTTTTGAATCTTCTTGATTTAAAATTACTGAAGTAAATTTTAAAGCATGACAGTCAAAAGTAATGAGTAAATGCCTTCTTGAAACTCATCTCTGGGGATATTCGCAATATAGTGAAAGTCGCAGGAGAGATGATTGCCTGGAGGGTTCGCCAGTGAATGTGTAAGAAATCACAGGTTACTAACCGCAGCGTGTTCAAGAATCATGAAAGAACCCCATCTCCAGGGACATTTGCAAAATAGTAAACATCGCGGGGGAGACAGTATCCGAGGGGACTTCGATTTATGATGCAAGAAGAAATATACAATTCTATGACAATCATAAACTACTCGCCACAGGGCATCTTCATGATTGGCACTTACAAAAATAAAAGTAATGAGTAAATACCTTCTTGAAACTCATCTCTGGGGATATTCGCAATATAGTGAAAGTCGCAGGAGAGATGATTGCCTGGAGGGTTCGCCAGTGAATGTGTAAGAAATCACAGGTTACTAACCGCAGCGTGTTCAAGAATCATGAAAGAACCCCATCTCCAGGGACATTTGCAAAATAGTAAACATCGCGGGGGAGACAGTATCCGAGGGGACTTCGATTTATGATGCAAGAAGAAATATACAATTCTATGACAATCATAAACTACTCGCCACAGGGCATCTTCATGATTGGCACTTACAAAAATAAAAGTAATGAGTAAATACCTTCTTGAAACTCATCTCTGGGGATATTCGCAATATAGTGAAAGTCGCAGGAGAGATGATTGCCTGGAGGGTTCGCCAGTGAATGTGTAAGAAATCACAGGTTACTAACCGCAGCGTGTTCAAGAATCATGAAAGAACCCCATCTCCAGGGACATTTGCAAAATAGTAAACATCGCGGGGGAGACAGTATCCGAGGGGACTTCGATTTATGATGCAAGAAGAAATATACAATTCTATGACAATCATAAACTACTCGCCACAGGGCATCTTCATGATTGGCACTTACAAAAATAAAAGTAATGAGTAAATACCTTCTTGAAACTCATCTCTGGGGATATTCGCAATATAGTGAAAGTCGCAGGAGAGATGATTGCCTGGAGGGTTCGCCAGTGAATGTGTAAGAAATCACAGGTTACTAACCGCAGCGTGTTCAAGAATCATGAAAGAACCCCATCTCCAGGGACATTTGCAAAATAGTAAACATCGCGGGGGAGACAGTATCCGAGGGGACTTCGATTTATGATGCAAGAAGAAATATACAATTCTATGACAATCATAAACTACTCGCCACAGGGCATCTTCATGATTGGCACTTACAAAAATAAAAGTAATGAGTAAATACCTTCTTGAAACTCATCTCTGGGGATATTCGCAATATAGTGAAAGTCGCAGGAGAGATGATTGCCTGGAGGGTTCGCCAGTGAATGTGTAAGAAATCACAGGTTACTAACCGCAGCGTGTTCAAGAATCATGAAAGAACCCCATCTCCAGGGACATTTGCAAAATAGTAAACATCGCGGGGGAGACAGTATCCGAGGGGACTTCGATTTATGATGCAAGAAGAAATATACAATTCTATGACAATCATAAACTACTCGCCACAGGGCATCTTCATGATTGGCACTTACAAAAATAAAAGTAATGAGTAAATACCTTCTTGAAACTCATCTCTGGGGATATTCGCAATATAGTGAAAGTCGCAGGAGAGATGATTGCCTGGAGGGTTCGCCAGTGAATGTGTAAGAAATCACAGGTTACTAACCGCAGCGTGTTCAAGAATCATGAAAGAACCCCATCTCCAGGGACATTTGCAAAATAGTAAACATCGCGGGGGAGACAGTATCCGAGGGGACTTCGATTTATGATGCAAGAAGAAATATACAATTCTATGACAATCATAAACTACTCGCCACAGGGCATCTTCATGATTGGCACTTACAAAAATAAAAGTAATGAGTAAATACCTTCTTGAAACTCATCTCTGGGGATATTCGCAATATAGTGAAAGTCGCAGGAGAGATGATTGCCTGGAGGGTTCGCCAGTGAATGTGTAAGAAATCACAGGTTACTAACCGCAGCGTGTTCAAGAATCATGAAAGAACCCCATCTCCAGGGACATTTGCAAAATAGTAAACATCGCGGGGGAGACAGTATCCGAGGGGACTTCGATTTATGATGCAAGAAGAAATATACAATTCTATGACAATCATAAACTACTCGCCACAGGGCATCTTCATGATTGGCACTTACAAAAATAAAAGTAATGAGTAAATACCTTCTTGAAACTCATCTCTGGGGATATTCGCAATATAGTGAAAGTCGCAGGAGAGATGATTGCCTGGAGGGTTCGCCAGTGAATGTGTAAGAAATCACAGGTTACTAACCGCAGCGTGTTCAAGAATCATGAAAGAACCCCATCTCCAGGGACATTTGCAAAATAGTAAACATCGCGGGGGAGACAGTATCCGAGGGGACTTCGATTTATGATGCAAGAAGAAATATACAATTCTATGACAATCATAAACTACTCGCCACAGGGCATCTTCATGATTGGCACTTACAAAAATAAAAGTAATGAGTAAATACCTTCTTGAAACTCATCTCTGGGGATATTCGCAATATAGTGAAGTCGCAGGAGAGATGATTGCCTGGAGGGTTCGCCAGTGAATGTGTAAGAAATCACAGGTTACTAACCGCAGCGTGTTCAAGAATCATGAAAGAACCCCATCTCCAGGGACATTTGCAAAATAGTAAACATCGCGGGGGAGACAGTATCCGAGGGGACTTCGATTTATGATGCAAGAAGAAATATACAATTCTATGACAATCATAAACTACTCGCCACAGGGCATCTTCATGATTGGCACTTACAAAAATAAAAGTAATGAGTAAATACCTTCTTGAAACTCATCTCTGGGGATATTCGCAATATAGTGAAAGTCGCAGGAGAGATGATTGCCTGGAGGGTTCGCCAGTGAATGTGTAAGAAATCACAGGTTACTAACCGCAGCGTGTTCAAGAATCATGAAAGAACCCCATCTCCAGGGACATTTGCAAAATAGTAAACATCGCGGGGGAGACAGTATCCGAGGGGACTTCGATTTATGATGCAAGAAGAAATATACAATTCTATGACAATCACAAACTACTCGCCACAGGGCATCTTCATGATTGGCACTTACAAAAATAAAAGAAAAAAAAACGTATACAAATTTTTTTTGAAGACGTCAGACAAAACTTTTTTCGCGTTTTCAAACGTTACACTAAATTCTGAATCCAAGCAAAATTTTGTGTTTGAAAGCATAGCAATCAGTTATAAGAAACAACATTATTCACTCCGCCTACTTGAGGAAAATATTATATTTGAATTTGGGAGACGGCTCATAATTATCACACAAGTTATCCCTTTTTCAAATCCTATATTTTGGAAATAAAATGGACAACAACATTAACCCAGAACTAAATAACACCCTCGCTGGACTATGCAACATGGTCAAAACGATAAGTGACCAGTTTCAACACATAGTTACAAAATTCGACACTTTGGAAGCAGTCAACAATCAGTTGAAGGCTGAACTGGACAATATGAGAGCTGCAGTAAGGCAGCTGACATCTTTGAACACGCGTCCCTTAAGCCAACCGGCTAAGCCTCTTAAGTCAACTGCTAAGCAACCAGTGATTGATGTTGTAGAACAGCAACTGATTGTAATTGACATCGATAAACATAAGTCTTAATACAAGATCATAATTAAATAAAATAAAAATATAAGTTTATTTAAATAAGATTATACAATTAATTCCAATTAAACAACTTCTTTTAGAATATGTTTTGTATTAATGAGAGTTCTTTGATAAGAAGAAGTATCAACTAAAATAACAAGATCCAATCCAATATCAGGAATATTGCTAATCTTTCACATAATTGAAATAACGCGTAAAATAACGCTATTCAAATCAGTGAGGAATTCCCAGAATAAAAGATAATCTATGACAGACATACAAAAGAACAAATGAAAAGTTTTCATAATCATAATTATAGATGACACTTACTAAAGTACCTGAATATTAGAAGAACTCTTACAATAGAAGATATCAAGCCACTCACTCAATAAGATATAAATACCTGCCTTCAATTAGAATAATTTTTACTTTAACTTAAACTGAAATAAAGATCAGTCTCAAAAAGTACTCACACTGTTTCTTGATCTTTGTTTCTACCTTTTCCTAAATTACTTTTACCATTATACAACAAACATTACTTCCTGGCATGACCGTCTTTCCACGCACTCTTTGATATACCTCGGCTATCCAGTCTATTCATCTACTGCCCAACGCACCCTGTACGTCAATCACCTAACGAATAGAATTGCACTGTCTTGCCAAATCCACTCACAAAGAAATCTGTCCATACGCGGTCGTGTTACTGTTCTTAACTGTCTCATTTTCTCAAGATTATGGCATGTACTTCGGATATTACCTCTCACCAAAAAACAAATAGCTACATTCCAAGGTCTAGGTTCCAGATTTCTAAATGCCAATTCTTTCCCTAGAATCAGCTTCGCGACTCTCTCACTTCCTCGGTCTCAAGGTGGTCTTGGTGCTCTTGATCCAGCGGTCCAAATTCAAGCGCTGCAGTGGCGATGACTGCTTCCCATGGCCCTCTCTTGTTCTCCTTCCATTCCTGTAGATTCTCTTTCCAAGCGTACTTTACCCTAGTGTAGCCTACGGTCTATACTTGCTCAAAAGCACAACTCCTCAGCCTTATCTAAACCATCAAATTACCAGTGTCTCTTCACTACTATTCCCAAACTTCAGATCCAAACACTTCTCGACCACAACACTTCATTGTTTCTCAGTCCTCTTTACTGCCTTTGATTCCCTTATTTGTCGTGCTTTTGATGATGCCGTCTTGTCTCCTACTACCATTCTCACTCTTCCTCTTACTTATTTGATACAAGCTACTCCTCTGTTGCCTTCACACCCTCCCTTGATCAACTGTACACCTTCACTCCCTCAAGTCTGCCACCTCAAGACCTATTGCCAAATGCTAGGATCACATATAATGATATTCGACTCTTCAACACTCCGTCTCCGATATCGCATCTTCACCCACACTGAAATTCGACATTTCACCCGCACCACCAAACAAGTGATCAACCTCCTCACCTCTAACATTATCCAACTTCGAACATTTGCTGCAACACATTTTGACAACCCCACCACTATCAACAACTTTGTTGACCACACAACAATCATTCTATCCATCTTCAACGTCGATTCAGTTCCCAATATCCCCAACCAACTGCTTTCTCCTTCACCGAAAAAATTCAAAACACTGTTGTCCAGCAAAAAACACAATCGCCTCTCGTGCCAATGCCCAGTACCTCAACCTCCACCTACTACTCATGCTCCCTCCTTTCTACTCAGTTCGTCTAAATGGTCCTCCTTCTGGCGATTGGACATTCCACTTCGGTCCCGAACTATATGGTTCAAGATTATCCACAACTCAATCCCACACACCAGTTTCCTGCACCTATGCAACATTCAACGATTCCCGTCTCCTCTCTGTCCCCTTTGTTTGCAGGAACCTGACTCACTTATTCACTTTTTCTATACCTGCAACAGAATACTACCAGTTTGGATTAAAACTTCATCTTTATTGATAATGCTTGGCAATATACAATCCACTATTTCCTCTCTGATATCTCTGCTGCTGTTACCACCTTGTCACATTTCCCTCTTCGCGACCCTCACATCTCCCTAGTGCCTTCTCTGTCATCAAGCCAAATTGTTGCCTGTGTCCTACAAGCTATCTGGTCTGCTCGTTGGCAGTTCATCTTTCATTCTACTCCATTTCTCTGTGACAATGTCTTCTTACAAGCTCAGAAGCTCATACACCTTCTTGATGCCGAAATCCGCCTTGATGATGACCTTTGACAACAACAACATTAGCAAAAAAAAAAAAAAAAAAAAAAACTTCCATTTTATTTTACTTTTATTATATCTTAATATAGTCACTTGACTTTAAATAAACCGGAGTTCTCACTAGAGATATCCCCTATAAACAAAAAATATTTTAACAACTGTGACGAAGCAAGTTACAATGTTAGTGCTGTAACAAAAATTACGATATTGACACCAGCAATGGCTGCGGTTTGTGATTTTTAATTTTGAACCTTATTCTTTCTTTGAACTTTATTTCAAAATCAAACTTTATATCGAAATCAAACCTTATATTGAAATCAAACTTTATATTGAAATCAAACTTATTTCTCTTTGTCTATAAAATAGACAAGCTTTTATTTTATTTTACTTCACTTATCTTAACCTCTCTTTGTGATATCTTAAATATATTTTTATCCAATAAATCAAGTATCTTTATTCCTGAATCTTTTGGTATAACACTCTTAAAACTCAAGCAAGACAAGTCCCTTGAAGTCAATTATCTTCATTGTAAACATTCTTAAAACTCTTATCAAGTTACTTTACTACAAACAAGTTTGATCTACTTAACAAGATCTGGTGGTCACTTACAAGCGAACTTAATATCAATACTCTACCCAACTCTTATTTTTTTTTATCCATTTTCATCAATTTTACTCTATTTCAAAACCGTTAACTCTTACAAGCCATTAGAGCAACAAAAATTACAACAGTTTGGATGAAGAACATGAACTTTAATTTACAGTTCAGGACAAGAGACAAAAGGCGCCCCATATTTTTATATAAATAAGGTGAATATTTTAAACAAAATAACAGACATTGTGACGCAGTTGGTGTAACTTTTGCGGAAGAAGGGGCTCAGTCGTAGGAGGGACCTCAGTCCCTGAAGATAAACAAAAAAAAAAAAGGTTCAAAAATAGAAAAATACAAAAAAATCACAATCATATAAATATCCCTTTATCCTTTCACTTTTCAATTTAACTTCACTTTTGATATATTTTACTTTAACATAAATAAAAAGAATATCTTCAAGGATCTACATTTAAAATCTTTCTGATCCCTTACATATACATCAAGTCAAGTCCTTTGAAGTCAAATTATCTTCATCGTATCAATCTTATATTCTCTTATCAAGAAAACTCTTTATTACTTTTTACTGTTTGATCTACAATACAAGATCTGGTGGTCACTTACTACAAGCATGTTTTGCCAAGTATTAAAATAATAGACAAAAACTAAAAGAGACAATAGTTGTGAAACTAAAGACTATATATTGCTTTATTAATAAAAAACATTTGAGGCTATTTATACTTTTTGGATGTCTGGGTCTTTACCACTATTTCAATTGATCGGTTAAAAGAATGATGTGGGAAGGATGGGAAGATAAAGTAAAGATAGTGGATAATCAATAGCCACTGTCTTCTTGACAAATCAAGGGACTGTTGTATCTACACAACTAGTAAAGTGAACATTCATGGATAAACGAGAGATCTCCGCAATAGCCAACTCTGCCCTGTTGTCCCTATCAACGTTCCCACGACTATATCGGAACCTGATTACAACAACGGCAGTCCAATCCAATCTTATTCGATAATTATCGTTAGATCAATAATTTATCTACTTCATTGTCCCTTGATTTGTCAAGAACACAGCGGCTATTGATTATCCACCATCTTTCCTTTATCTTCCCATCCTTCCCACATCATTCTTTTAACCGATCAATTGAAATAGTGGTAAAGACCCAGACATCCAAAAAGTATAAATAGCCTCAAATGTTTTTTATTAATAAAGCAATATATAGTCTTTAGTTTCACAACTATTGTCTCTTTTAGTTTTTGTCTATTATTTTAATACTTGGCAAAACATGCTTGTAGTAAGTGACCACCAGATCTTGTATTGTAGATCAAACAGTAAAAAGTAATAAAGAGTTTTCTTGATAAGAGAATATAAGATTGATACGATGAAGATAATTTGACTTCAAAGGACTTGACTTGATGTATATGTAAGGGATCAGAAAGATTTTAAATGTAGATCCTTGAAGATATTCTTTTTATTTATGTTAAAGTAAAATATATCAAAAGTGAAGTTAAATTGAAAAGTGAAAGGATAAAGGGATATTTATATGATTGTGATTTTTTTGTATTTTTCTATTTTTGAACCTTTTTTTTTTTTGTTTATCTTCAGGGACTGAGGTCCCTCCTACGACTGAGCCCCTTCTTCCGCAAAAGTTACACCAACTGCGTCACAATGTCTGTTATTTTGTTTAAAATATTCACCTTATTTATATAAAAATATGGGGCGCCTTTTGTCTCTTGTCCTGAACTGTAAATTAAAGTTCATGTTCTTCATCCAAACTGTTGTAATTTTTGTTGCTCTAATGGCTTGTAAGAGTTAACGGTTTTGAAATAGAGTAAAATTGATGAAAATGGATAAAAAAAAATAAGAGTTGGGTAGAGTATTGATATTAAGTTCGCTTGTAAGTGACCACCAGATCTTGTTAAGTAGATCAAACTTGTTTGTAGTAAAGTAACTTGATAAGAGTTTTAAGAATGTTTACAATGAAGATAATTGACTTCAAGGGACTTGTCTTGCTTGAGTTTTAAGAGTGTTATACCAAAAGATTCAGGAATAAAGATACTTGATTTATTGGATAAAAATATATTTAAGATATCACAAAGAGAGGTTAAGATAAGTGAAGTAAAATAAAAATAAAAGCTTGTCTATTTTATAGACAAAGAGAAATAAAGTTTGATTTCAATATAAAGTTTGATTTCAATATAAGGTTTGATTTCGATATAAAGTTTGATTTTGAAATAAAGTTCAAAGAAAGAATAAGGTTCAAAATTAAAAAATCACAAACCGCAGCCATTGCTGGTGTCAATATCGTAATTTTTGTTACAGCACTAACATTGTAACTTGCTTCGTCACAGTTGTTAAAATATTTTTTGTTTATAGGGGATATCTCTAGTGAGAACTCCGGTTTATTTAAAGTCAAGTGACTATATTAAGATATAATAAAAGTAAAATAAAATGGAAGTTTTTTTTTTTTTTTTTTTTTTTGCTAATGTTGTTGTTGTCAAAGGTCATCATCAAGGCGGATTTCGGCATCAAGAAGGTGTATGAGCTTCTGAGCTTGTAAGAAGACATTGTCACAGAGAAATGGAGTAGAATGAAAGATGAACTGCCAACGAGCAGACCAGATAGCTTGTAGGACACAGGCAACAATTTGGCTTGATGACAGAGAAGGCACTAGGGAGATGTGAGGGTCGCGAAGAGGGAAATGTGACAAGGTGGTAACAGCAGCAGAGATATCAGAGAGGAAATAGTGGATTGTATATTGCCAAGCATTATCAATAAAGATGAAGTTTTAATCCAAACTGGTAGTATTCTGTTGCAGGTATAGAAAAAGTGAATAAGTGAGTCAGGTTCCTGCAAACAAAGGGGACAGAGAGGAGACGGGAATCGTTGAATGTTGCATAGGTGCAGGAAACTGGTGTGTGGGATTGAGTTGTGGATAATCTTGAACCATATAGTTCGGGACCGAAGTGGAATGTCCAATCGCCAGAAGGAGGACCATTTAGACGAACTGAGTAGAAAGGAGGGAGCATGAGTAGTAGGTGGAGGTTGAGGTACTGGGCATTGGCACGAGAGGCGATTGTGTTTTTTGCTGGACAACAGTGTTTTGAATTTTTTCGGTGAAGGAGAAAGCAGTTGGTTGGGGATATTGGGAACTGAATCGACGTTGAAGATGGATAGAATGATTGTTGTGTGGTCAACAAAGTTGTTGATAGTGGTGGGGTTGTCAAAATGTGTTGCAGCAAATGTTCGAAGTTGGATAATGTTAGAGGTGAGGAGGTTGATCACTTGTTTGGTGGTGCGGGTGAAATGTCGAATTTCAGTGTGGGTGAAGATGCGATATCGGAGACGGAGTGTTGAAGAGTCGAATATCATTATATGTGATCCTAGCATTTGGCAATAGGTCTTGAGGTGGCAGACTTGAGGGAGTGAAGGTGTACAGTTGATCAAGGGAGGGTGTGAAGGCAACAGAGGAGTAGCTTGTATCAAATAAGTAAGAGGAAGAGTGAGAATGGTAGTAGGAGACAAGACGGCATCATCAAAAGCACGACAAATAAGGGAATCAAAGGCAGTAAAGAGGACTGAGAAACAATGAAGTGTTGTGGTCGAGAAGTGTTTGGATCTGAAGTTTGGGAATAGTAGTGAAGAGACACTGGTAATTTGATGGTTTAGATAAGGCTGAGGAGTTGTGCTTTTGAGCAAGTATAGACCGTAGGCTACACTAGGGTAAAGTACGCTTGGAAAGAGAATCTACAGGAATGGAAGGAGAACAAGAGAGGGCCATGGGAAGCAGTCATCGCCACTGCAGCGCTTGAATTTGGACCGCTGGATCAAGAGCACCAAGACCACCTTGAGACCGAGGAAGTGAGAGAGTCGCGAAGCTGATTCTAGGGAAAGAATTGGCATTTAGAAATCTGGAACCTAGACCTTGGAATGTAGCTATTTGTTTTTTGGTGAGAGGTAATATCCGAAGTACATGCCATAATCTTGAGAAAATGAGACAGTTAAGAACAGTAACACGACCGCGTATGGACAGATTTCTTTGTGAGTGGATTTGGCAAGACAGTGCAATTCTATTCGTTAGGTGATTGACGTACAGGGTGCGTTGGGCAGTAGATGAATAGACTGGATAGCCGAGGTATATCAAAGAGTGCGTGGAAAGACGGTCATGCCAGGAAGTAATGTTTGTTGTATAATGGTAAAAGTAATTTAGGAAAAGGTAGAAACAAAGATCAAGAAACAGTGTGAGTACTTTTTGAGACTGATCTTTATTTCAGTTTAAGTTAAAGTAAAAATTATTCTAATTGAAGGCAGGTATTTATATCTTATTGAGTGAGTGGCTTGATATCTTCTATTGTAAGAGTTCTTCTAATATTCAGGTACTTTAGTAAGTGTCATCTATAATTATGATTATGAAAACTTTTCATTTGTTCTTTTGTATGTCTGTCATAGATTATCTTTTATTCTGGGAATTCCTCACTGATTTGAATAGCGTTATTTTACGCGTTATTTCAATTATGTGAAAGATTAGCAATATTCCTGATATTGGATTGGATCTTGTTATTTTAGTTGATACTTCTTCTTATCAAAGAACTCTCATTAATACAAAACATATTCTAAAAGAAGTTGTTTAATTGGAATTAATTGTATAATCTTATTTAAATAAACTTATATTTTTATTTTATTTAATTATGATCTTGTATTAAGACTTATGTTTATCGATGTCAATTACAATCAGTTGCTGTTCTACAACACCGGCATCTTCTTCCAGGTAACGAGTATAGCAGTTTGGTTTTTGTAGTCAACCTTATAAGAAGGCTGCAATTGGTCATCAGATGAATCAACGATATCAACTAGTACATGGCTGTTTCCACGGAACCATTTGGAGGATGCATCGTCAAGATGTAGGACGATGTCAACAACCTTTCCGTATTTAGAGAAAATGTTCAGCAGGTTAGTCTTTGTCTCCACTAGTGATTCCATAGGAATACCACTGAAATTAAAGCGAGTCAAAGAGGAGGAAAAAGTTCTGGTTGCAGGGAAGCTGATATCATTAAGTACGATTGGCTTATTAATGGCTTGTTGACAGTAGTCATCGGAGGCTAGGCCAATCTCGACAGACAGAGAATTACCATCCTCTTTATGTTGGACGGCAAATCCAATACCAAATGGAAATTCATCACGCAGGGCTGACAAGAAATCTAGGTCCAGGAGACGATAGGAAGGGGGGACAGTATATGTAACTGAGCAATCTGATGAGCCAGTGATGTACTGTAACTTGTTAGTACTTGGGATTTGGATTGTATTAAAGTGTTGTAGATTTGTTTAATTTGAAGTTTGAAGCCTTGAATGACTTGTATTTGATTACTTGAGTGAACGTTTAACAGTTCTTTTGATATAGTAATTTGGTTTTAAGTAGTGACCACCAGATCTTTATCCATCAATAAGGTTAAGAGTGAGATTGTTTTATAAAAGATAAAAAAAATAAAAGGGATCTTTCTTGATTCGTGATAATTCAGGTATCAGATCAGAAAGAATAAGTAAAAATAAAAAGAAAAGAAAAGGTAATTGTGACCCAATAAGAAGAGATTGCTTTTAAGCGCAAGAGGATTTTGTTTATTGGATGTGAATTGGATTCAAATTGGATGTCTGTTATTTTGTTCAAAATATTCATCTTATTTATATAAAAAATATGGGGTGTCTTTTGTCTCTTGTCCTGAACTGTAAATTAAAGTTCATGTTCTTCATCCAAACTGTTGTGAGATTGTTAGGCTTTCGGGTTTAAGTAGGTTTGATATACGTTTTTGAGTCAAAGTTTTGGTAATTGAATAAGGTATTGGATAAAGTAATATCCAAAAAGAGTAGATAACTTGAGTTGTAAGTTCGCTTGAGTAGAGTGACCACCAGATCTTGTTAAGTAGATCAGTCTGAATTGAATAAAAGTAAAATAAAAAGATGAAAGATAAAAGATAAAATAAAAAAGAGATTACAATGAGGTATATGATTCAAGGGATTATTAGTTCTTCCTATTTATAAAATAAAAGAAGTATTTTGATTCAAAGGAGATTTATTTGGATAAGGTAAGATAATAATAATAATAATAATTCTTGATAAATTGTTGATATTTATATGTTTTTGGTTTTTTTGATTTTGTGATGTTTTTAGATTTTTGTGTTTTCCTTTGAATTGTGAATTTAGTTGAGTTATTCAATTTCATTGAGCTTATCAAAAATATTGAGGACATGAACTTAGTTCAGGTCCGAACTTTCTTCGTCAAGTGGTACAGTTTGATTAAAAGAATTTCTATTTTCGTCACACTGTAATTGTTTTTTTTTTTTTTAAAGGTTTTTATTTATTGCTCCGCGTTACCCAAAATGATTGGTTTCGGTAAGAGGCGGGCGCAAATTAAAAGGATTAATGATAATAAAAGAATGTGTACAATAAAAAAAAAAAAGATAAAGTTGATAGAGGAGTACTAGTCGAGGTCACCTTCTTCAGCGATGTGTTGTTGGACATTGTTGCGGATAGCCTGTAGTACAGTGCTTGACAAGAACGGTTGTTGGTTGAAAATGCTTTGCCAGTGGCATTTCCAAACTTGGCCAAGGGCAATGATGAGGACTGATTCTGCGGTGATATCGGAGGATTGACAGTAGGAAACAGAGTAGTAGTCTAATGTGGTAAAAGCTTTAAAAATATCTTGCGTGTCCACTGTTGGCCATAGGAATTCGCGAACAAGACCTTGCCAAACGACTTGTTTGACAGGGCAATCGAAGAGAAAGTGTTGCAAGGAATCGATAGTAGATGCACAAAATGAACAATTAGGAGTATCGAATTTGTCGGGAAAGAATTTGTGAAGTATATCTTTATGCGGTATTTTTTTGTTGATAAGCCGATAAATAACATTTCGTTGTGTTGCAGTAAGATAAAGACTCCAAAAGGCCAACCAACGCTGAGGAAGAATATCTGTCAAGTATTTCGGTGCAGTGTTGAGTTGGTTGCAGGTTTTGCGAAATATTTTTGTTGTCACATCGGTGAAGCTTTTGGTGGAAGGAAGTGTGAATTGCAAGCAGTCGACGAATGGGGTAAAGCTGAGCTGTGGTGGATCCTCGTCGATAGATGTATCTATTTGTTGAGGGCGAGATGCATCTGGTATGCAATGCTTACCAAAGAAGTAACTGAGGAACAACTTGCTGGCTTCGACACCACGGAAGATTTTGTTGGCAGCTCGTTTAAATCGGTTGTCCATATCAGCATGTGGGATTCTTGCAATCGTGTGTGTTTGCTGATTGTACTGAAATAGATCTTGTACTTTCATCTGACCACAGATCGAAGGAAACTTGAAACGTTGTTCAGGATGCATGAAAATGTCTTGGATGGGCAATAGTAAACATGCGTGTGGATTGAGCTCCATTGTGCTGAAATTCCTTGGAATTAAATCAATTGACTTGGTTAGCAGGTTGCAAATGTTGAATAAACGAAGTTGAGTTGACTTCCGTCCATCTTGAAACAAAAGAGGTATTTCATGGTGCTGCGTGTTGTACGTGTTTTTCAAGTGTATTCGTAACAATCTTGTAACTTTCGAAGGACGAGATCGTTGTCTGGTAACCAATAGTGGTTGGATCCATCGAAAGTATAAGGCAGCTTGCTGAATGTGAGGGTCAATCAGGTTAAGACCACCAAGATGCTTTGGAAGTGTCAATATGGTCCATTTTATCCGCGGGAAGATTCCTTGGTTCATAAATTTGGATACTACTGAGCGAATTTTGGAGATATCTGATTTAGTTATGGGAGTTACCCGGAACAGATACCAGCACATAGAGAGTAGCAGAGAATTGACAATTGTTGCTCGACCAAGTATCGATAAGGAGCGAGTTGAGTGCAGTAAGGCAATCTGTTTGATCTTGTTGGTAAACTGAGACATGAATGTGCGACGTTGGAGGCTGGACTGTATTAATGGGAAACCAAGATACACGATAGGATCTGGATTTGTTGGTAGATGAATTCGAGGTATATTCATATCAGTTAGATCTCGCCCCCAATAGCTAGAGTGGTCGCGACCTGATAGCGAGATGGTTTCCACTTTGTTGTAATTGATGCGAGCATTAGAAGATCGACTATAAACTTCTATATGATGTTTTAACCTGGAGAGATCCTGTAAGTTCTTGATGAATACGAGCGTATCATCAGCATAGCAAAGGATCTTGACGTTCACCGAAGCATCAGTAGAGCCGCCAGGAACAAGATGAGGTTGTAAAGCCATAATGTAGCCAGAGTAGGTAGAGTCTTGTAGGACTGACCTTAAAAATGGCTCCAAAGCAAGATTGTACAGGATGGGTGATATGGGGTCGCCCTGTTTCAAGCCTCTTCGTTTAAAAACATCAGCTGAGATAAACCCATTAACGTTGATCTTGATACGGTTGTTGGCAAGCATGGTGTTGATGCTGTTCACAATTGAAGCTGGAAAGCCCCAAGTAAGCATGACTTGCTCCAAGTAATGTAAATTGATCCGATCATACGCTTTCTCCTGATCTAGTAGTAAGGCTAGGCTCTTATCGTCAGAGGAAGATTGGCAGGCGGCGTGTTCCATTATGATTTGAGTGATCATTCCATTTTCTGCAATATAGCGACCAGGTATGAAGCCAAGTTGATTCTCATTGACAATCTTGCGAGAGACACGCATAACCCGGCTGTTGACAAGCCGAGTAAATATCTTTGTATCAGTATTTACCAATGAAATCGGACGGTAATTTTTCATTTGAGTCAAGTCTCCTTTTTTGGGGAGTAAGCTCATCAGTGATTCGTCCCAAGTAGCTGGAAATACACCGTGGTCTAAGGCATCGTTATAGACGCGACAGATCAACGAGTGGAAAGGCTCGAATGCCACGATCAAGTTCAAGATTTCATAGGGCAAGCCGTCTGGGCCAGGGCTACTTTTTTTTGGCGAGCGTTTGCTATAAAGGAGTACATCCTCGATCGTAATCGGCTCCGTCAAGGTTGCTTTTTGAGTGTCAGTAAGTTTGCACGAATCGGGGATGTGAGTCAAGATGGAGGTCATCGCAGAGTCATCGACAGGATCTGGATCGTACAGCTGACCATAAAACGCTTCCACAATATTCATCTTCTCTTCTTTGGAGGAACACATAGTCTCCGTTACTGGGTCGGTTAAGTTTGGTATATACCTTTGACTTTCTCGAGTCTTAATCAACCTTTTCAAGAAGCCAGGGGACTTTTCATTGTTCTCTCTCCAGAATTTCCCAGCTTTAAGACATTCAATCTCGGATATTTGATCTTGAAGAGATCCAATTTGCTGTTCAATAGTTGGCAAGACTGTATTCAGAATGTTGAAGTGCTTGTAGGTCCTCAAAATTCGATTACGCTTCTTTTGTAGCTTATTCAGTTGCTTTTTCCGCCAATTGTTTTGTTGCAGTTGAAAAGTTCGGATAAACGTCTTGGCTTGAACTTTGATCCAGTCCCAGATTTCTCGATCAGCTAGGTACTCGGCCTTTGAAGGTAACTGTGATTGGAGATACTGTAGATGATCTTGAAAAGCATGTTTGAAGTGGATGTTTTTGGCTAAGAAAGGGTTAGCTTTCCATGTGTCGGGTCCTTGATCAGGGATATTGAACATAAACGAGATTTCCAACATTGAGTGATCTGTCCAATCACTGTTGAGAAAACCTTGGTGTTTTTCCTTGACATTGAGCGAGGTATCGGGTCGACAAAATATATGGTCAATGGTAGAAAAGTGTTCACCCCTACGAAAGGTAACCAGTTTATCATGTTCAAAACAATCGTGGTAGTGCAACTGCAAACAGTTTATCCATTCCCGCGTGGTACCAGTTGGGAGAATGGTGGAGGAAGAGCTGTAAGTGTGATTGAAATCGCCCATAATGAATAAATGACCGATGGTATCACGTAATAGGTTGCGTATTATTGAAGTGTCCATTAGTTGTGCATAGAAGAGTTTTCTTTCTTGGCGGACAGCTGGAGCATATATATTTAAGATCTGAAGGATTGTTTGTTGATTATTGGTAGTGTTGTCATAGGAAGCATAGTGAATAGAAGGCACGATGTTCGATAAAATGAATCTACCATCAATTCCTACACAATTAGTAGAAACTGAATAATGTTTATTTAAGGAGAGTATACCGCAGTGTTTGGTCCAAGTACTTGAATGTGTTTGGAACTGCATATTAAACGAGTCTTGAATGATCATATTGCTGGCATGAGTTTCTTGAAGAACCAAGATATCAACACCAGAGTTGCGAAGGAAGCGAATGAATTTTTTTTGTTTCTTTTCTTGATTTATTTTGGTGAGACCACGACAGTTGAGTGTGGCAATTTTAATGTTATTGTGTAATAACATTAAAATTATTGTCGGTTGGTTGAACTGTTGCCTCCGGTATCCTCATAGTTACTGGAAGCTTGTGATTCTATACTATCACACTGATCGGTCTTTGAGTTTGTAATATCCTTATTCAAATCCACTCTAGGGTGTTTGGTCGGTCGGTTATCTAGATCGCGGCAAAGGGTTGTGAGATCTTCATCGTCGCTTTCAATTGTTCTAATCTTGTTAGACTCTCTGTTAGGATGATCAGAACCTGTCGTGCCGTTCATAGGATCATCCTCCTTTTCCGTATTAATTATGTCGTTTTCTGACATGTCGGCATCTTCCGTATTCGTAGGATGGTGTGTGTCAGCATTGTTTGAGCGTAAACCAGTCTGGAGACCATTAACCGGTGCAGCTGTTTGCTGTTGGTCACCGCTACTGGTTGGCCGAGTAATGATTTGGCGAGCAACCTCCCCCTTACGCGTGGCCTTAGTGGGTGCTGCAATATTCTTTTTCTTATTGGGAGCAACGACCGGATTTATATGGTTGTTGCGGGGACAGTTACGCATCATGTGCCCCTTCTTGTTACAGTTGTAGCACTCCAAGTACTTTGTCAGGTCAGGGCAGTCGGCTCTACAATGATCCTCTTTCTGGCAAATACGGCAGAAGGGAGGCATCTCATCCCATTGCAGATATACATGACGAATGTCGCCTTCGCCGTCATCCCAGTCAATCACTCTCTGAAGTTTTTCCAGGTGTTCAAGTGGGCTCTCAACAGGGTCGATATTCAGCGTGGCATAGCCAATACCAACGTTACAACCTCCTGATTTAATCAAGCCAAGGTCAAGAACTTCGCCAAAGCAAGAAAGCCTGGCTTCCATCTCTTTTGTCAACTTCTTAACAGGGCGGAGAGGTAATCTTTCAAGTCTCAAACGGACGATTTTGGCATCAGAAGGAAGACTTTTATACCCTTTCACAAAGGTGCCATCGGACAAAGTGATACCATCATTCAAAATAGTGGTATAGCCTCGGCTACCAAGGGTCCATTGCGTTTCAATGAATGTGCGATTCAGATAGGTACGCTTAATTAACGAGCGACCAAGGTAGTCTTCATCGCCGTCCTCATTCTCACTTTCAACTTTATTAAATTCTTGGAATGCCTTTTTTAACAATTCGGCATCTTTCACATCAGTAACATCCACTAAAATACTGTGCTTTTCCATTCCTTTTATAAATGGACGGATGGTCGAGGGATGTTGGTCAATAGACACATTGCTAAATAACGAATCCGCAGATGCAACGCTGCTGCGACGAGAAGCGACAGGAGAACGGTGTTTTCGATTTCGGTAATCGTTGCCAGGAGGAGGGTGTTTCAAAGATGAGATATTCTTCGTAACGACCTTGGTCCAAGCATAGTTTGAATTGTTGGGTGCGTTCTTCCCAGGGCTAGCTGAGTTTGAACTTGGGTAATGATTTTTATACGAAAGAACCATGCCACTGTAATTGTTGGTCGAGCTTTCTTCAACAATCCTCGTTGACTCCGACTCCTCTCCAAATGTGGTAACAACCTCAAATGCCACGCTTTATTTTTCCTTTTTTGATAAATATATATATATGATACTAAATGATAATTCCCTTTTTCCCCTTTATACCTTCAAAAGCCGCGCATTCGTAGCCTAAGAAATTCATGTCCAGTAACGATGGTAATAACAACGAAAGAGTCTATACACATACCGAGATGGAAAATATCATACGATCCATCGTCGAACAAATGGAAGATGAACGAGAAACCGCAAGACTTTCCGAGAACTACATACCTATGGAAATCCTTGAGGAACTCGAAGGTATCTCATCTCACCAGTTACAAGAGAACTTTCGAAGATTTAAAAAAGACACAAGGAAATACCAATCTAATGAATGTTTGGTACCCGAAAAGATTAACAAGAGTGTATTACCATACATCAAAAAACACAGTACAGACACCATTAATGTTATCAACTCAATACAAAAAATCACAGAAAACACACGATTCCAAGCAAGAGTCGCAATGGAAATCTTTGAAGAGTTACAAGGCTTATTACACCAAAATCCTGACCAACAACAAGCCAGAAGAATCTTGGAAGGAATCATCGAAAGCAGCAAACGATTGGCAACCTTTGGCCTTGCAACAGCCAAAGCCCAAGAACGAGAAGCAAAAGCTTATGCAGATAAAGCGCTCAACTTCCCCATCAGCATTAAACATTTGGAAACCACTGAAGAAGAGAGCAAAGCCAAAAACGCATACAGTGAAGAATTCCTCAGAAATTTTCACCAAGCAAGATTCGAACAACGTTTACTTCAACAAAGTGTTAATTCATACCGAGGACGAGGACATGGCGATTTCCAACGTGGACGAGTGAAGTGTTTTAAGTATAAAAAATAGGACAAAGAAGAATTAACGAGACCGAACAATAGTTCTAAAGTCGAATACTTTTATTAAAGAAAGATTTCAAGGCTATTTATATTAGTTGAGCAAGACCTGAGATTAGATGACAAAAATAGTTACGACCGATATGATTTGACATGTATAAGAAAAATTTTATAGACTGATGTTAATAATCAACTGTTGAGATGAAAGTGAAACTTGGCTGTTTAGGGTAGTGATAATTATCAGGATCTATTCTTATTCAAACTCATTTGTAAAGATTTAGTCCAGAATGATAAGACTGTATCTTATTGACATGTCAAAACATGACAACGAGGTCGGGGGAACCGAGGAAGAGGATCACGAGGTTCTTTTTTTGGATCAGGAACCCCAAACAAATGGGGACACAACAACAATTATCAAAACCAACAAAATCAGAACCACAACAACAACAACAACCAGTACAGCAACAATGCATCCCAACAGTAATACACGACAAGAACGACAGCTCACACTATACTATCCCCACAGATGGTATAGCACCAGGTGGAAGACTTCAACAGTTTTACCACAACTGGACAAAAATTACGTCACACCATTGGCCACTCTCAGTAGTGAAGGACGGATTCAGGATACAATTTCATCAACAACCAACTCCATGGAAGTTGAGACCTTTACGCCTGACGATCGAAGATCAATACGCGGTAGACGAAGCTGTCCAAAAGTTTTTGAAAGCACAAATAATAGAATTATCACCATCCCAACATACTGGTTTCCTATCGAATTTTTTCACCATACAAGAGACCAACAAACGTCGACCTATCTTAGATTGCCAAATGATAAATCGCTTCATTCAATGTCAACATTTCAAGATGGAGGGTGTTCCGGCACTTCGCGACTTGATAGAAGAGAAGGATTACATCTGCAAGTTAGATCTCAAGGATGCCTATGTTGTCACTCCTATTCACCAAGAATCGAGGAGATTTCTAACGTTTTTACACAAAGGCAGGGTGTATCAATACAAGACATTGGCTTTCGGGATGAGTGTCAGTCCTCGAATATTCAGCAAACTAATGCGGTACGCTATGGAACCTATGAGAATACAAGGGATCCGACTGGTGTTCTACCTAGACGACATATGCATTTTGGGGAAGACACAGATGGAAGCTCAGAAGCACACAATGGCTGTAATATCACATTTAGAAAACCTGGGTTTTGTAATAAACAAAGACAAGAGTATATTAACACCTTCACAACAGCAAGACTTTCTGGGGTTTACATTCAATTCGAAGAAAATAATGATATCAGTTCCAAACAAGAAATTATCCAAACTCCAACTGAAAGTGAACCAAGCACTGAATTTATCGAAGGAACGATCATGCAGGTGGATAGCCAGCTTGATAGGAAAGATGGCTTCGGTCATACCAGCAATAGGAGAAGCCCTTTTGCACATACGATATTTACAACGCGACCTATCGAGGAGTTTACACCAAAATCACCAACAATGGGAAGCGATTTGCACGATATCGACCCAGAGTCAACAAGAATTGCAATGGTGGAAAACATGGAGTCAACAGAAAAACGGTTTACCTATTCGGAAGAAATCAATCAACCCAGATCTGGTAATTCACGTCGACGCATCCAATTCAGGATGGGGAGTAACGTCAGATCACATCAACACAGCAGGTTTATGGACACAAGAAGAACAGTTGCAATCTATCAACGTCCGAGAACTAAAAACAATTTTATTTGCTCTCCAGCTTCACATGCCAAAATTTCAAAAGAAGGCCATAAAAATTTACACCGACAACATCACAGCGTTAAAATATGTGACGAAATCGGGAGGCACTTCATCTCCAATTCTTCAAGAAATTGCGGTGAACATACAAGAACTGTGCAACTATTACCAACTCAACGTAAACTATCAACACATTCCAGGTGTTCAAAACATTCAAGCAGACAGACTCAGTCGCCTTCATCAACAGAAACAACAAGCATCACAACCCTTGTACGAAGCAAAACTTACCAAGAAGATATTCAACCAAATACAACAACAATGGGGCCAACGAACAATCGATGCTTTTGCCAGCAGAACGAATACACAACTTCCGACATTTTGGAGTCTTCATCCGGACTGTTTAGGAAAGGGGAGTTTTAGGTAAATATAATATAGCAATCAAAGATAAAGAAATACTGTTAGAACTTGGTATCTCTTTATTAAGTTAAGATAACTATGATTAAGATAAAAATAAATTCTACATGTAAAAAGTGAGAGTATTTATAGACATGATACGGATAAAGAATTAGGACAGATTTATAATCAATTTGACAGAATAGATGATTACTATTTCTAATTATTAGTTTAGCCTGTTCCTAGCTTGTATTGTCAATTATGCTATTGGGATGGTTTCAGATAACTCTGGATAAAGACTATTTAAGGAGACGGTACGGATGAATATAAAGACTTTTAGTTCCGTGATTGGATATCATTGTTAACAATAATATCTCAGTCAGGATAAATGTTTTCATGACTAATGATGATCCGGTAAGTAATCGTCAGTCCTTATTCAACATGCTCATACTATCACTAAACTATATCACAACCATGTCATCTTATTTGACTATGTGAAGTTAATATGAATAAAGCTTAATATAAAAATCTAATCAAAGTATTTTATTGATCTGTGTTGGGAATAATGTTATAAATGATACCAAGTTATGTCAACATATTATTCAGGATCATATCTGATTCCTTTTACTAAAATAAAGTGACTATAATCTTATGTATCCTTAACATTATCCTCCACCAGATTCAACAACACCTTGTTGATTCGGCATAAAAGTGAATAGGTATGCGTTATGAAATGTCTAATCAATTTGGTAGATCATTTTCATGCTAAATTGCGGGGTAATTTACCGTGACTATCTTTGTCCGTTGTTTCTTTTTTTTTTTTTTTTTTTTTTTTTTTTATTTATTTTTTCTCCTTGTTAAGTCTTCTCTTTAACTGAGATATTTGCAGATAATAAAGTGAGAAAAAAGAAAGGAAATAGTACTTGAAAACTAGTGAATGAGTCTCTATGTAACCTCTTTATTAGATTTCAAGACGAGAGAGAGAACCCATTTAATCAAACTACGCCTTTATATAGGAAATGAAATTATTCAGGGACCGAAGTGAGTTCAAGGTCAATTTTAGTATTGAGCTTGAACAATATAAACATTGTATATGAGCTTTTAAGGAATATGTAATAAGTAATATTATGTATTCAGTACTTGTTATTTCTTATATAAGATCTGAGTAATCTCATACGAATAATAGTATTTAATGAGGTAAATACGACATAGCCCCCGACCAGTATGAGATTACATTGAAGAAAATCTTGTGACTATTTTTAATATATATGTTTTTTTTTTTTTTTTTTTTTTTTTTTTTTTTTTTTTTTTTTTTTTTTTTTTTGAAAAGTAATTTACTTATGAAGAGATTTAAGTCGTTTACTGGATCGAGTAACTGTGGATGAAGTATTACAAACGTTTTAGTTGGAGGCTTATTACGACGAGTTCTTTTAACAGATCGTGTTGAAGAGCCAACATTAGATTTAATTGTGGATTTTTTATCAACCAAATTAGAATTGGTTTCATCATCAGAAGAGAAATGTTTCATCGCAGCACTTATAGTACCAGATGGTGTAGATTTTAATACTTCAGATGAAGATGGAGAATTGGTAATTGAAGCATTTTTTGGAGGAATATACTTTTTACCAAGATTTTTCCAATAGTTGCGTAGTGTGTTAGGGTCATTAAACTTATCTGCAGATAGCCATTCATCCCACTCACTGCTATAGTTTTTCCAACGTACAAGGTACTCACGGTCTTTTGGAGGGCCACGATGGTTTATAACTGCCTCGATTTCGAAATTTATGATTTCATTACCTTCATCATCCAGTTCGATAACTTCTTCATTAGAGATTAATTTCAGCTCAACAGAAGTGTAGGCACGAGGCATAAGGACACCAGTTTCGTCACGTAAGATATAGGCATTTCCTTTATTTTTACGTACGACTGTATATGGTCCTTCATAAGCAGGAGCAAGTTGACCAGATTTATTTGGAATACGAACCATGACATGGGAGCCAGGTGTGTAATCAACAAGTCTATGAGAATCATTGAACTTTGCTTGTTCAAGTTCTATTTGTGCTTTGGTTTTATTTACGATAGCTGGGAATACAATATCAGTCATATAGTCAATGCGTTTCATGAGTTCTTCATGAGACATTGGTGGTTTATCTTTAACTTCTTTGAGCTTATCTTTGTCAGATCGAAAACCATAAGGTTCGTTCATTTTACGTGCGAACATGAGAGAGAAAGGTGTGGAATTTAACCGTTTGGATATACGATTATTCATAGCAAGTTGAATAGATGGAAGATATAAATCCCAATCATTGCCAACACCATGAGTGGCTTTAGCCAGTAATTTTTGACTGATTGTACAGTACGTTCACTGATTCCATTAGCAGATGGGTGTAGAGGGGTGATGAATCGATGATCATAGCCCATAGCATCAGCTAAATCTTTTGAGAGCGAGTTTTTAAACTCTGATCCATTATCACTTTGAAGTTTTGTAGGAAAACCCATAGTTGAGAATACGTCAATAAGAGAGCGTAAAATTGTATCTGATCTTTTATCAGGTAGAGCACGAAGTATACAAAAACGTGTACAAACATCGATGATAACCATAAAATAATTATTATTGTAAACGGAAGTAGTATGCATAGGGCCACCAAGATCAATAGCATAATGATCACCAGGGTAGTAGCTATAAATGCTGCGTAGAGGATGGAAGCCTCTTTTTTCTATATTATGTTTCATACAATCTTTGCATTGCTTAATGAATTTAATGCAATCACCTATCAGGTTAGGCCAATGAATACTGTCATTATGGAGACGTTTGACCATTTGTTCAGCACCATAGTGACCAATTTTATTATGGGCATCTATAAGTAACTGTTGGTGTTCAGCCAAAGGCGGTGTAAGATAATCCGAATATAATGGCTGTGCAGATTGTACATAAAATAGGTATTGATCATTGATGTTATTATCAATATTTCTTAGATCAGTATTTTCTTTAACTTGATTGATGTCCTTTTGTGCATCAGAAGTTGTAGTTTCTTGTATTACTGAAATAATGTTAATAGCAGCATTGTATTTAGAATAAGCTCGATGTCTTTTCTTTGTATTGATTGTCTCAGAAATAGCATGATTCTGTCTATACGAGGATAATCGTTTGCCTTTTTTGATATCGCTTTCATGCTCGACCGTATCCTTTGGCGGATATAATCTGGATAGTTTGTCAGGTAAGACATTTTCCAAACCTGGAACATGAATGACACTAAAGTTATAATCAAGGATGACGTCAAGCCATTTAATAAGCATACTATTTGCATTCTTTTGGGAATGAATATAGCATAAAGCTTTATGGTCAGTGTATAAAGTAAATCGTGTGCCCCATATAAATTTATGAAATTGGGTTAAGGCATAAACTACACCAAGCAATTCACGCATTGTAACACTGTAGCGTTTTTCGCTTCTTGACAGGGAACGGGACATGAAACCAATGTATCTTTTGATTTTAGATATTTCACCATTGGGTTTAGTCACTTCGAACTCTTGATATAAGCAACAACCAGTACTGTAATCTGATGAATCAGTAGCGATACAAAATGGTTTTGACAAATCAGGATGGGATAACATCAATTCTGAAGACAAAATGTGCTTGATACTATCAAAGTGCATTTGATGCTCTTTTGTCCATTCGAAAGGACCTTTAACTTTTTCATCATGGCAACGCAAAGCATCTAAGGGAGCCATGAGAAGTGCAGCATTGGGAGTATGTTGTCTAAAATAGTTGACAAACCCAAGAAAACTTTGCACTTGCTTCTGAGTAGTAGGACGAGGCCAATCGTATATATTTGTTAATTTTCGGGCATCTATCTGCTTTCCTGAGGCAGAAATAGAATATCCTAATAAGTAAACGGCAGATTTTGCCAAATAGGTCTTTTCAAAATTGATTTTTAAATTAGCATCAGTTAATATTTGTAGTACTTTTTTAACATGAAGAAAATGTGGATGTATAGATGAACTGAATATACAGATATCATCAACGAAACATTTTACATAAGGAAGATCTTTAAATAATGTTAACATTATACGAGAGAATAACTGACTTATTGTAGATATTCCAAAAGGAGCACCTCTATACATATATTGTAAATTATTGGGTGCAGTAAAAGTAGTTTTAATTTGATCATCCTTATTTACAGGAAACTGATTAAATGCAGATTTTAGATCTAACGTGCTAAAAATGACTGCACCAGACATAGAATTGAATATGTCGTTAATTAATGGAAGTTGATGATTATCAACTGGTAAGACCTTATTTAACATTCTAGGATCCAACACTAATCGAATTTTATCTGTCTTAGTGCCGTCTAAATTTTTTTATGAGTTACTGTCATAGGCAGATTCCATCCAGATGGAGTTGCTGGAATGATAATACCTTCATCTAACCAACTATTTATTATATCCATTACTTTAGGCTGTAAGGTATATGCTATTGGATATTGTTTTATATTGGCAACATAATCTTTTGGTGTTGGAAGATGTAAAACAGCCTCTTTAATATTACATAAAGAATTCTTATTTAAGTTTTTATTTGCTTCGATGTATGGTTTAATAGCCATATCAAAAACTTTTTGTTCTTTTTCTGTACCGGCTCGTGAAATATTTGGTTCATAAGCTTTATCTAGAATAGAGTCGTCTAATTCTTTTTCAGTACTCTTATGTTTAACTGCTACATTCATTAAATGAATGGAAAGTTTAGGAAGCAAATCTGTCCCAATAAGAATTTTACAGTTGTGAGAGGAGGCATGATCGTCAATAATATCAAACTTATGTTTAATAATGTGGTCAATGTTGTCGTATTCGACATTCACATAGTCAATAGATCTCATTCTGAGAATTTGGTCGCCATTTGCTAAAACTAGGTTACCAGGAACTGAATGAAATTTAATATTATTGTCTATTGCAAATTTTTTATTTATGACAGAGACACGTGCACCAGTATCTATGATACCATAAGTGTTCACATTATTAAGCGTGATTGGAGTAACGGGGGAATAAGCCACATTATCCGATTCGAATAGACTATCATCTTCTCCAACTTTATTATTACGAATGGCAAAGACATTTTTGTTATACTCTTCATCAAAACTAGTATTTATATTTTTATTTGAACAGATTATATTTCTGTCATAATGTTTATAAAGAAATTCAAATTCGTCATCAGATGATTCACATTGTTCATACGATTGCGAGGTAGATTCATTTTTACTAGGAGATAAAGATAAATCAGTAACTCTGTTTTTAGGAGATTTATTTATCTGACTAATGCTAGTGATTGAGTTGGACAACTCTAAATTGCTAACAGTTTTGTCATTTCCTTTAGAAGAATTACTTACAATTTGTTTGCCATATTTTCTTTTGATATGTTCAAGTCTTACAGAACAAGATGAATAATGACCAGGAGAGTACTTGGCAGTTTTGCAAAATGTGCATATACCTTGTTTCTTTAAATCCGCAATTTCTTGCTGAAATTCAACAAATGTTTTGGAAACTTTTTGGTTCTTATGTTCACTTTGATGTACCATTTTTCTTTTTTTAGTATTGGCGTTATCGTCCTGTTCAACGAGTTTTTTGCTATTATCTTCCTTTTTCTTATCCTTAAGGATGTTCAACAAAGCAGATTCCAAGTTGGCCATTTCTTTAATGAGAATTGACTCAAGGACATTCCATTCCTTAGGCAGAGGAATAGGTAAGTTGCGTGTTGAATAAATACTTTCTCCAGTGATATTGGAGCTAGTAGAGACAAGCGAGGGAAGATTTTTTTTGACAGTATCTTGGACAATTTCCTGAAACTTGACAGTGTAAAGCCTCGAAATGAAATGTCCAATCAAGAAAGTGTTATCATGCATGTTAACCTTTGCACCAAGAGAGAAAAGACGATATCGATCCATTGCTTGGGTCAAAGTTTCACAACGTTCTTGCTTGAAATTGATAAGATTTTTAAACCACATCTCTGGTGTAGTTTGTGAAGCAAGATCGAAGCGTTGTTTCAAGACTTCTTTTGCCTGATCCCAATTCAAAGCGGTTTTCTTATCTATACAACGTCTTTTAATGAATCGTTCGAACCAGTCATGGTCGGTATCACTGTCAGACTTTTCAAAAGAAACTTCCAGGTAGTGCAACCAATGATCCTCTACAGATACATCATAATCCAAGAATTTTCTTTGGAAATCTCTAATGAACATATCCAAAGATGGTTCATTACTTGGATTGACGTTTTTATCACCTTCGCGAAGAGTGAGCTGATACAGAGCACTAGCGGTAGGGTTGACGTTGAATTTTGGGATTTCACGGCTTGGGATAAGTCTATCCTTGGGTGATGAATTTCTAGATCCATTGCCCTTCAACTCATGATTACGCAGTTCTAATTGGGAAGCAATAAGAGCGTCAACATCATTTAAGGCTGATACAGCATACCTCAATTGCTTTTCATTTTCTTCAAGTAAAGTTAGCTTATTTTCTAAAATAAAACTCGCTTTATTATTATTTAATTTTTCAATTAAATTAAAGAACAAAGATTTTTGAGCCATTAACCTCTCCATATACTTGGAAGGGTCCGAAGAAGGAACAGCAGGAGAAGAATCAGTAACTTCATCCATCTCAACATCAGTTTCAATGGATGCATCATCACGAGGATGGATGGATGAGTTTGACGCTCTACTTTCGAGAGTTTCAAGATCCATTCTATCCAAGGACTTAGCTACTTCATCAGCTGAATCCTTTTCAACGTTTTTGGCAGGGGATTGATTAATAGAAGAATTCATTCAAAAAAATGAGATATTTGCAGATAATAAAGTGAGAAAAAAGAAAGGAAATAGTACTTGAAAACTAGTGAATGAGTCTCTATGTAACCTCTTTATTAGATTTCAAGACGAGAGAGAGAACCCATTTAATCAAACTACGCCTTTATATAGGAAATGAAATTATTCAGGGACCGAAGTGAGTTCAAGGTCAATTTTAGTATTGAGCTTGAACAATATAAACATTGTATATGAGCTTTTAAGGAATATGTAATAAGTAATATTATGTATTCAGTACTTGTTATTTCTTATATAAGATCTGAGTAATCTCATACGAATAATAGTATTTAATGAGGTAAATACGACATACATGTCGCAAGTGGTCTTCCCTGCTATACAGGATAGAACCGACCTTTACACCAAAAGGCAAAAAGAAAAAGCTGACAGCAAAAATCGTCAGTCCACATTCCCGGAAGGAAGTTACGTAATGGTGCGTGACAGAGAGCAGTACAATAGTCTCTCCCCGGCTTACAAAGGTCCATATCGTGTTGTACGTCAAGTACAAGGTGGTGCTTATATACTTCGTGATGTTGACGAAACGCTCATGTCTCGAAATTATTCTCCAGAAGAATTAAAGATCATTTCACAGGATGAAGTCATTCCAAAAGATGAATTGTACGAAATGGAGGCAATCATCAATCATAGAGTGTGGTATTTACACATATAATAAAGTAATACTGTAAATTACTACGAACAATGATCATCCAAATTAGGAATATCGGACATTGTATTATGCCACGTCAAATAAAATCATATCCCGATCCACTCCAGAATATTCTAACAAGTTCCTGAATCAGGATTAATAATTACTTCTTGATAAAAGATGTTAAACAATACCAATCATATAATTAACGCATCGTCTAATATCGATTAATAATCAATAATCATATACTGTGAATACTATTATTTAGCCGTGGATAGAAAAGTATAAATACCCTCATATTTTTAACTTGAATAAAGGACAACCTACTTTGAGTCTCACTTATTTTTATATTTGTTGATTGACTTAGTACTTTTTTATATTATAAACCCTAAATATCACATTTTTTTAAGTGAATACACTACGCTATTGTTCTAAAATCAAGATGTCTGCTACTGGTAACTCTACTCCTGCTACTCCCAATGCTTCTGCTCCCATTGACTACGCCATGGAACTGATCAACTCTCCTGAGCAAGCTGCTGATGCCGTCTTAAAGGAAACAGAAGATTACACTAGCTCTTTAAATGAGTTATCTATAAATGAAGATAACCGAGCCAATTCCTCTTCTTCTGAAGACAACTTATTGGAAATGAAAAATGCTAAAAGAATGGCATATGACCTTCTTGAACGAGTTCGAGTGGAACTCACTCGTATGTATGCAAATCCTCAGGCTTCTATGGAGGAAATTAACAAAGGAAGAGAGGTAGTTCAACAGGCTAAATACCGATATAACGGTATAGTTGAATTATACAATGAATGCAAGAAAAATAGGATGCATAAGCCTATGCTATCTCACGCTGGGAACTCTAGATCTGCTTTCAATAAGGAACATGCGTCACAAGACGAGTGGTCAAGTTTCAATAACAGCAAGATCAGCCGCTCTGAGCTTCCCATTCTTCATCTTTCGGTGGACAAGAAGGATTCTGACCCTGCTGACTGGAAATATTTCAACACAGTAGAAATATTTTTCAAGACATTTGAGCGCATTTTCAGGATCAATCAAGTCAATATCTTGGTCCACTGGCGTGACTACATGGCTTTATCCATTGGTGAAGCCAATTTAGATTGGTACCAAGAGACGATCGAATCACATAATCCTTCGTACTCTTGGGAAGAAGCCAAGGACATAATACGCAAGCACTTTGAAAACCCTGCTAAGGCAATTGAAATGTTTGGACGCCTACTTTCATCCAAGCAAAGAAACAATGAAACGGTGTCTGACTTCACTGCTCGCTTCAACCGCCTTGCTCAAACTGCCCAATGTACGGATTCAAACATGCTTGCACGTATATACATCAACTCTCTTCATGATGATTTAAACCTTCATATAAGAACGGTACTGTCATCCAACTATGGTGCTACTTTCCTGCAAGATATAAACTCAATTCGGGAAGTGGAAAAACTTGCTTCTGGTCTGGAAGTACACAAGCATCAACCTCATGCTGCTTCCGCCCCATACAAGAGCTCTAAAAGTGAACGCCATGGTTTCAAGGCTGCAAAAAGAGGTCATTCTGAGTCCTCAAATGGTGACTTTATAAAGAAACAAAAGAGTTCTAATGGTCACTTCACCTCTTCAAGTTCTTCTGACTCCTCCAATCCCAAAAAGTGTCTATATTGTAAAGATACATGGTTCAAGGGACATAAGTGCATGGAATTCTTTGCTCAAAAGAATAAAAGCACAATAAGAAAGATAGAAAAACGAAAAAAAGAAGTTAAAAAATTTGATCACCCCTCTACTAAGGCATGGAATGAATTTGCCAAGAGACAATCAAATAACAAGAAATCTAGTACTGATGATGAGCTAGAGGATAAAATGCAACTTGGTAAGTGCATAAGAGCAATAAAACAAGAAAAAAATGACTTGTTGACTCACAATTCCTTTTCTTTATATACTCCTATTATCATCCAGACGAATAGAGCACTTGGTTTGATTGACACTGGTGCAGAAATATCAGTTATAAATAGAAAATTTATTGAAATAAATAAAGTTAAATTCTATCATAAAACTGGTCTTATTAATTTAGCTGGAAAAGACAATGTTGTAAAAAGAATTGGTATTACTGAACCACTTGAATTAAAGTATAATGGAAAAACATTCCATCATTCATTTGAGATTATGGATTTTAACGAAGATGACAAAAGTGATGTCATTCTTGGACTTGATATCTTAAGTCATTTGGGTATTGCTCTCACTGGAGTCGCTCATAATTGGGATGATAATGAAGTCATCTTTGATGATTCAATTGATGACACTGTTAAACCCAACAACTCTCCTGCTGGCACTGAGCATGAACGAACCCAGTTCATAGAAAAAATTCAGCCTTTACTTACTGAAAATATGAACATACCCAAAGATGCATTCTGCACAGTACCTGAATCCATAATCCACTTACCCACGGAAAAAGGAAAAATTGTAAATCATAAGCAATATCCCATAGCGTATAAATTGAAACCTGTCTTGGATGAAGCCATCAATAAATGGTTGGACAATGGTACCATCACAAAAGCTCCTGTAAATACAGCCTGGAATTCTCCATTAACTTTAGCTGATAAAAAGGATGCAAATGGAAATAAAACTGGAAAAAGACCATGTCTAGATCCTCGACATATAAATGCTCTATTACCAGATGATAAATTTCCTATACCTCTCATAACGGATATTTTTCATGAATTATCTGGATCCTCAATCTTCACTACCTTGGATTTAACTGCTGCGTTTCATCGTTTTAAAATTCATGATGAAGACCAACCTAAAACCGCATTTACATATAACGGTCAGCAGTATATGTTTGTTGGTGCTCCTTTTGGGATAAAATTCCTATCAAACGTATTCCAAAGAGTGATGACGCAGATATTTAAAGACATGCCCTTTGTACGAACTTTCATTGACGATACTGTTATAATGTCAAAAAATATGGAAGAACATGCTGTACATGTAAAAGCTGCCATAGAAGCGCTTACCAGGGTGAATCTCGTTCTCAACGTTGATAAATGTCATTTTGCACAAAACTGTGTTTATTTACTCGGTTTTTGTATTTCTGCTAAAGGATCTTCGTTAGACACTCGTAAGCTAACAAATATTGAGGAATGGCCTAAACCTACATGTGGCACTGATGTTCAGCGATTCTTAGGTGTTGTAAACTATTTTCGCGAACACATTCCTAAAGCAGCCATGTTAACTGCTCCTTTAGATCATCTTCGTAACAGCAAAATAATAACTGAAAAGGATTTGACACCATTGCATCAAACTCATTTTGAGGCAATAAAGAAAGTTTTACTTTCTAATGTGGTATTAAGTCAACCTGATCTCCAACAGCCATTCTTTGTTGCAACTGATGCTTCAAATTACTGTATTGGTGCTGTGCTATATCAAGAACAAGTGGAGTTGACATCTAATGTTGATTCTACAGATGTAGCTAAAAACGATAATGTTTTAAAGAACAAAGGAAAGAAAAAGACCACGATAAAATATATTGGTTTCATGGCACGTTCTCTTTCCAAGTCCGAGAGAAATTATAGTACCACGAAGAGAGAACTTTTAGCAATCGTATTTGCACTCAAAAAGTTTCATAAATTTTTATGGGGTAATCCTTTTACACTTTATACGGATCATAAAGCTCTGACTTATCTTCATACACAAAAATATGCAAATACCATGATGATGAATTGGTTTGATACCATTCTCGATTACCAATTTAAGGTAATTCATCTTCCTGGTATGGATAACATATTACCTGACCATTTATCTCGCCTTTTCCCTACGGATCAAATGCTGAGGGGGAGTGAACAGGATACTAGAGCTAAAAATGGCATTATACATACAGCAATAAGAGCTATAAGATCAAATAATCGTAAAAAATTCACAGTAAAAAAACCTGCACAACATAAGCAGTGTGACTATATGACTCCTCCTGAAAATGAAAGGAAGCAACTGATGTTAAGGGCTCACCTAATGGGTCACTTTGGTGCTGAAAATATAGTAAAAGTATTACATAATGACGGATTGCACTGGAAAAACATGATAGTCGACGCAGTCGAACTTGTTAAATCATGTGTTGCTTGTCAAAAGCATAATATAACCAGAAAAGGGTATCATCCTCTAAGACCAGTATACACATATCTACCTGGTGATCACTGGTCAATGGATTTAGCTGAATTACCCACAACTCCGAATGACAATAAATACTTATTAGTGCTATTAGACATATGCACACGATTCTGTATTCTAAGGTGTTTACCAAATAAGAAAGCCAAAACTATTGCTGGAACTCTTGTTCAAGTTTTTAGTGACTTTGGTTACCCACGTATTTTACAATCAGACAACGGAACCGAATTTAAAAATGTCACAATGAAACTGTTAACTGAAAGTACAGGCATAGATCACAGACTTATCTCACCTTATCATCCGCAAGCAAATGGCAGTGCGGAAAGATGGGTTAAGACTGCTAAGATTGCTATTGCTAAATCAGTACAAGGAACAGGACAAGACTGGGACTTTTATGTACCTAGTGTACAGTTATTTATAAATAACAAAGTATCTAAAAGACTCAACACTCCACCTTTTTCTTTGATGTTTGCGAGAAAAATGAACGGATTCGAAGATTACCGAAAAAAGGATCCTAAGAAAGCCGTACCGCTCTCATACGAAGAATTGTTGGAAAGAATTGATCATATGAATCAAGTAGTCTTCCCAGCCATTAAAGATAAAACTGACAAGTATGTTGAAAACATGAAAAAGCAGTTTGAAAAGCATAACACAATAGTTGATGACTTCAAAGAAGGAAGTCATGTCATGGCTAAAGTTCCTACTATGACTGGTTCATTAAATCCTGTATATGATGGCCCATACACAGTGGTTCGTAAAACCAGAGGTGGATCCTACGTGCTCCAGGACGAAATGGGGTTACTAATGTCTCGAGACTATACTCCTTCCGAATTAAAACCAATTGATCTGCATAATATAAATGAGGACAATGAAGAGGCTTATGAAATCGAAGGAATCATAGATCACAGAGGCAGCGGTAATAACAGAGAGTTCAAAGTACGTTGGAAAGGGTATAGTAAGGATGAAGATTCATGGCTTACGCCTGATAAAATCACTCATACCTCTACCATTGAGAACTATATGAAAAGAATGGGATTACATCCACAAAATAAATTCAAGAGAGGTCTCATAAAAAATAAGCCTTTAATACATAAACACAATAATGAAAAGGGAATTTTACATAAAGCTATAGAATCACTTAAATCACTCTATGATAAAGACACCAAAGTTAATCAGGATAATAAATATAAATTATCTAAAGACATAGACAAGACCCATAATAAAACTAAAAGAAAAGCCACAGATATTAACGACTTAAGACGAAGCAAAAGAAATCGTACATAAATAAACGATTGTCCCAATCTGGCAGGGAGGGATGTGGTATTTACACATATAATAAAGTAATACTGTAAATTACTACGAACAATGATCATCCAAATTAGGAATATCGGACATTGTATTATGCCACGTCAAATAAAATCATATCCCGATCCACTCCAGAATATTCTAACAAGTTCCTGAATCAGGATTAATAATTACTTCTTGATAAAAGATGTTAAACAATACCAATCATATAATTAACGCATCGTCTAATATCGATTAATAATCAATAATCATATACTGTGAATACTATTATTTAGCCGTGGATAGAAAAGTATAAATACCCTCATATTTTTAACTTGAATAAAGGACAACCTACTTTGAGTCTCACTTATTTTTATATTTGTTGATTGACTTAGTACTTTTTTATATTATAAACCCTAAATATCACATAGAGGCGAACCTGGAAACAGGGAATATCTCGTACGCTGGAAAAATTACAGCAAAGACGATGATAGCTGGTTAACTGCTGAAGCATTTACTGATCCCGAGTCCATTAACATTTATTGGCGCAAACTGGGTAAATCCATAAACCAAAAGGGTGAAGTAGTAAAAAAGAAAAATAATGAGGCTGAAAAGAATAAAAAGCAAAAATTGCCCTCAGACTACACCCCTAGTAAATTATTGACTACGACAAGCATGAATGAACAGTCAAAGTCTGGAATCATGTCGCACAATAGACAATCTCACAATACAAAAGAAAAAAAGAAACGCCAATCCAAACGTAATGGCAACACTTTATCCAGATATCCCAAACGAAGACTACACCAAAATCAAGAAAGCTCTGATCGAAGAACAGATCATCATGAAGGCTTCGTAAAAAATACCGTGACTGCAAATAATAATCTTAGGCACAGTAAGCGCATTAAGAGAAATTAGGTCACACAAAAATTTATAGCTGTTCAAACACTTCCCATTCAACTTCCAAACGTTGATACCAACTGGTAGGGGGTGATGTCGTGTTTGGTCATTAATGATGTCTTTATTTATTATTTTATTATTGATCTCAGTCAAGCCTACGTCAGACTATATAATTAATAGTCAGACAATATAATCCAGGGTTCATTCTAAATTATTAGTTCCTATCCTTTTTCTTACTTAATAAATAGTAGTTGTTAGCTATTGACTTCTTACTGTTTTCATATTATAAGTACCAAACATCTCACCTCCTCTATGTTTGTTCTAAACACATCAGTTTCACCATGAGCGAAAGTATTAGGAGCTTGATCTTCGTTAGCCATATTTGATTTTTGTGATTGGGAGTTCAGAATTCGTTAAAAAAAATGAAGTGTTTTAAGTATAAAAAATAGGACAAAGAAGAATTAACGAGACCGAACAATAGTTCTAAAGTCGAATACTTTTATTAAAGAAAGATTTCAAGGCTATTTATATTAGTTGAGCAAGACCTGAGATTAGATGACAAAAATAGTTACGACCGATATGATTTGACATGTATAAGAAAAATTTTATAGACTGATGTTAATAATCAACTGTTGAGATGAAAGTGAAACTTGGCTGTTTAGGGCAGTGATAATTATCAGGTTCTATTCTTATTCAAACTCATTTGTAAAGATTTAGTCCAGAATGATAAGACTGTATCTTATTGACATGTCAAAACATGACATAAATAAACATAGCGAATTTTGAAAAATCATCATTGGCTTTTTTATGACTGTCTTTCCCTTTTTAAAAAGCTTGTACTTCAAGTACAGTCAATCTCTTTAGTGTATTGTATGTATCTTTGTTGCCTTAATTAGTTTGTGTGATATCAAAGCTCTGGCGAATATACACACTGATTTATCCAAGAATAGAAAGGAACAAGAGAGGACGAGACTCGATAAAGAGATTGCTTTATTTAATAAGAAAATGATACTCTATTTATACTTTTCATACACGGATAATATTTCATGTCATGGATTAATAATTAATGAGTATGATATAACTGATGACAAATAGATAATGGTTACGTGTTCTTCCATTGTTATCTTTGTCATCATAAGCATTTATCCATAGAATACTCGTATATGATTGACTGCGATTGACTGTGATTTAGTCCCTGGATTTAATATAATTTAACCGTGCAATTACGCAGCATCTTATTCTTAATGAAGATTTATCCGAATTAACCTGTAGTCTATCTATTGGATATATTTTACATGTAGCTTATTAATACTGTTTTCATATCGAGTTATGAATGATGGATACATCACACACGAAAATAAAAAGATATGAAGACAAATCGAACAGAGGTTGCTCGTATTTTTTCACCTACTGTATATGTTTTTTTGAGTTTTCTGATTATCTGTTGTTTTTGGTTTTCAGTGTGGAAAATTTTTGTATGAATCTACATAGCATCTGAATTCAGACACTGTCTGTATTCATACAGCTGTCTGTATTCATTCAATTCTTGTGGTACAATTTTTTAATATTTTCCCATTGTGTGTGTTACACTGCAATGATTTAAATTCCGCCGTTTTATTCTTGTGTGTTACAATATTGTTTCTTTGTTTGTCATGGCTCTTTCGGATAAAACACCGTTACACACCTCCAGGGCGGAGTCACCCTCAGTTCCAATATCTCACTCACCTACCTACGCGGCAGTAACTAAGCGAAGAGAAATTCCTCTTTCCCGTCGACCTACGACACGATATTCGCTATTACTGTTTAGGATAGGGGAGTTTTAGGTAAATATAATATAGCAATCAAAGATAAAGAAATACTGTTAGAACTTGGTATCTCTTTATTAAGTTAAGATAACTATTGTATGATTCAAAATAATTCTACATGTAAAAAGTGAGAGTATTTATAGACATGATACGGATAAAGAATTAGGACAGATTTATAATCAACTTGACAGAATAGATGATTACGATTTCTAATTATTAGTTTAGCCTGTTCCTAGCTTGTATTGTCAATTATGCTATTGGGATGGTTTCAGATAACTCTGGATATAGGACTATTTAAGGAGACGGTACGGATGAATATAATGACCTTTAGTTCCGTGATTGGATATCATTGCTAACAATAATATCTCAGTCAGGATAAATGTTTTCATGACTAATGATGATCCGGTAAGTAATCGTCATTCCTTATTCAACATGCTCATATTATCACTAAACTATATTACAACCATGTCATCTTATTTGACTATGTGAAGTTAATATGAATAAAGCTTAATATAAAAATCTAATCAAAGTATTTCATTGATCTGTGTTGGGAATAATGTTATAAATGATTCCAAGTTATGTCAACATATTATTCAGGATCATATCTGATTCCTTTTACTAAAATAAAGTGACTATAATCTTATGTATCCTTAACAATTACACGCTGACAATGTTAACGCGACATCCTCCTCTGGTTTGACAGCAACCAGCGAGGGTATTAAAACTATACAGACCCGCATCTGGCGTCATACTATGGCTCCAAATGCTTTCTATTTCGACACTGCTAAGATCCCCGGCTTAACAGACGCTCAACATTTCGATTTGATTCATCGGACATACACCTCCAAGGCAATTAAAGGAATCAAGGCACTTGGCAGTCGCGCCAATGGTCGATACATCGAAGTTTATCCTAAGCAAGAAATTTTCGATACTTTTCTTAAAGAAGGTCTTTACTATGAAGACCAAAAGATTCGTTTACTTCCATGTAAGGCAATTGACGGGGAGGGCTCGGTTATACAAATCAATTTGTCCGACATACCTTGCCTTGATGAAGAAGAGTTATTAGTTCACCTCACAAGTACTCTAGAGAAATTTGGTAAGGTCCTTGACCTTGGCCTCAAACGTGAAAATCAGTGGGGCTTTTTTATGGGAGCTGGATATGCCGTTATCCAACAAGAATCGACCAAGTCATACCCTAAGTTGTCACAGACGCTGACTTTTGCTACAGACGAGAACTTCTATTGTCATGCTACATTTCCAAATATGGCAACATGGTGCAGATATTGCCATGAAGAAGGACATAACAAGTACGCCTGTCCCAAAGCTCTCGCCAGTATTATATGTTACGCCTGTGATCAAACAGGTCACTGACAAGCCAACTGCCCTGCCCCTCTTGGTCAACGTCGAGCGTCCCCACCCTACAAGAAACCAAGAAAATCGCCATTGTCATCAGTGCAACCATCAACGGTCGAACCTTCATTGCCCGCCACTGCAACCACCAGCACAATGAACAGTGAACATCAAACAGAACCATTCTCCATTATTCAGAAACCAATCGAAGCAACCTTAACGGCCACTACTGCAATCCATACCAAAGACGAAGAGGACGAGGACGATGACGAGGACAAGGACGATGCGAGCTATGTTCCTTCCGCGGATGATAATGAATCCTTCTCCTCAGATGACGATGCTTCCATGAGTGACGCCAGTATCGACGATGTCAATGCTAACGGAGCCATTGATGACGTCCCCTATTTAATGGATTTGGATCAATCTGGTACGAGTCAAGATGTGCCATTAAATTCTAATTTTGCCGAGGATCAAAGGTCTCCTCATATAACACCACGCCGTTCTTCTTCTAAAGAGACCTCTGGTAGGCCCAGTGTACAGACTGTTAAAACACCAGATGCATCTCGCCTGAGATCATCTGCCTCACAGTAGTCCCGTAAAAGGGATATATCTTTATTTTATTTTATGTCCCAAAAAGAATTACACTAAATTATGCTTCCTTTAATTGTAATAGCTTAATTAAAACTCAATCAACTAATATACAACTCGAATATATACGCCATCTACGACTTCAAAATTTTGATATTATGTCCTTACAAGAAACCCATGCCGCTCCTTTACAAACAACCTCTTTGGATAACATACTTCAGGCTAAACAAGCTTTCTGGACTTACCACTGCGGGCTTGTTTCCTTCTCTTCGGATTTTGTACTTTCCTTAATTGATACGACTGAATTTTTTGTCTCTGATCGTTATCTTCTATGTAAAGTCGAACACCCCCATCAATTTTATGAACCATTCTACATCCTTAACTTATATGCACCGGCCAGCTCTAACGTTGACCGACGCCAGTTTTTTCAACAAATTTATGAATTACTTCTAGCTATCTCTTCCACAGTCCATCGCGAACGTCTCCTTATATCTGGTGATTTCAACTATGATTATGAAAGAGATATTGCAAGAGGTACCGGCAAATTTAAAACCTATGATCAATGGGTCATTTACACTAGGTGAAAAAATAGGGACAACCTTTTCGAAAATTTCATTTCATGCAGCATATAGCATTAAGAGAAGGTCGCCTCATGACGCTAGCAATATGTTAAACCGAGGTTAATGTATGGAGTATTTCATCAAAATATGATGAGCCAACTATGGAAAATGAGGGAGTAATGCATATATAATTGGCCGAATTTTAGATACTCCACAGCTCAGTTTTAGACCATGTTTCGTACTCTTCTAGTTTGACCTGGAATATCAGCTACAATTAACATGCAAACCAATTCTAATATTAGCTATGCACGTTCCTATAATTAATAATATAAAATGAATGCTGTTTTCCTTCATTCATATATTCTTTTTTTTTCGTTATATTCTTCTTACTTCCTGCGAAATTTCTCTTACTTATGCTTCGCGCTTTACCTCAAGACACGCAAGACAGCATCAAGTCTGCACTGATGAGCAATAGAAGCCCAAAGGATATTGTTGGTAAATTTGGTATCCATCCCAAGACAGTTAGGAGATATAGAAACAAGCTATTTGGGCCAATGGTACCCGCAACACGTGGTAGACATACACTTGTGTCATCTGCTACGAAGGAATATATCATGGTATTACTGATTAAAGGAGCCCTAAAGATAGCCAAGGACGTACATCGGATGCTCATACAACTTGGGTATTCTATGACTTACCGTTCAGCAATAAACGTCCTTGTATCAATGGATTTTATTCTAGGCGTAAAAAGAAGCAGCCTCTTTTAACTAATAACCACCGCAAGCAGAGGTTAGCATGGGCAAAGAAGTATCAAAACTGGTCTATATAACAGTGGCATCAAGTAGTGTTCTCCGATGAAACGAAGATCAACATTTGGTGATCTGATGGCTGCAGATACTATTGGACCCAGCCTGGTGATGTCCTTCGCCCACACCACATAGATCTTTCAGTGAAGCATGGTGGCGGCAAATTGATAATGTGGGGATGTATAACCAGTGAGAGATCAGGATATGCGTGCCAGGTATACAATGGTACCATGGGCTCCTTGGTGTACCAGCATATTCTTGGAACAACTTACATGAAAACGCTGAAGTACTACGGTATGAACAAGCGCACTATTTACCTTCAACAAGTTAACGACCCAAAGCACAAGTCGAAATCAACAATGTCATGGCTCCAACAAAACAAGGTTCAGCACATTAACGATTGGCCACCTAACTGTCCGGATCTGAATTCTATAGAGCATTTGTGGCACTTGCTGAAATTTAGGTTAAGCCTTTATGAACGAAAGGCCAGAAACATCGACGAGCTATGGGAACGGGTGGACTCTGAATGGAACAAGCTAGATAAAGATGTTTGTAGAAGTTACATTGACAGCATGCCTGATCGCATAGCAGCGGTAATCAAATCAAAAGGGAGATTTACTCGTTATTAAATAAATACTACTCATTTTATAATATAACGATTATAAAATTATTGCAACTATTTCCTCTTTTCTTTCGCCATATGTTATCCTGATCAGTTTTATATGTGGGAAACGTAATACTCACTACCTAAGGTTACGCTCTATAGGCATGGCTTGGATGTCGCACGGAGTGGAGGAGAAAAAAAAAAAGTTAAAAATTATTTTAGGGTAGGTTGTCCCTATTTTTTCACCTAGTGTATCTTCAGTCCTTCTTTTACAATTGCCGCCTTTTGACTAATGATCTTGCTACACTCCCAACATTTACCAGAAATTCTGAAATAAGTTCGTGCATCGACTACATTTATGTCGGCGAAAGTTTACAACACGCTTTAACAGAATTTAGTTTAGAATATCTGGACCCTAGCTGGTCTGATCACTCTATCCTACATGGGCAGTTTGACCTAGGAGCATACCCCATGGACCTGGGATGTTTCGTGGCAATCCGGCCTATGCCAATAATCCTCAATTCCAACAACACCTCAGCACCACTATTGACAAACTACTGACAACACTACCGATTGATGCTACCCCACAGGAACAATGGGAACAAGTTAAAACTGCCACAACTAAAGCAATCAAGTCTTTTGGGGTCAAATACGCCTGCTGGCGTAAAACGACCTTAAAATACCTACAACGCAAACGAAATAGGCTGTTACGCTCTAAACCACCGATTGCAACCTTACAGTATTTTTTGCCAAAACTGAAACGAATGATTTATACTCTTCAAACAGAACTAGTGGAAATATCAGCACTTAAGGCCGGAGCAGTTTGGCGTGAAAAAGGTGAACGTTCAGCTAAATACTTGAAGCAGGTACATGCCAAGCGCGAAACTCAACAATTTATACGAGCATTCCAATCTCCTAGTCCTCCCCATTCTAACGAGAGCTATGAGGCCATGCCCGGGTTGACTACTTCCACCACATCGATTGCCCAAACGTCGTCAGACCCTACCACCGTAAGGCAATACGCGCATCAATTTTACAGTCAACTGTATTCCAAAGATACTGTCGATAACAGCGAACTACAACAATACCTTGCCTCGATCCAGTTTCCTCGACAGCTTTCAGAACAAGAACAGTGGAATTTGGTTGCTCCTATTACCATCGACATGCTAATAGAACAAGCGTCACGAATAACCAACAAGCAGAGTAGTCCCGGTTCGGATGGCCTCAGTTATCCTTTCTTTCTACTGCTTTTCCAGCACCCCGGCCTTTCGTCACTTTGCCTCCAAATATACAATCAAGCTCTGGATGGTGTTCTACCTGATTCATGGCAAGACATTCGCGTCCGGCTTCTTCCAAAAAAAGGGGATTTGACTTCCTTGAAAAACTGGCGACCAATATCGCTGATCAATTGTGACGCGAAAGTGTTTACTAGAATTCTCACCAAGCGACTTGGTTCACCACTCCGCCGAATTCTCAATCCCTATCAGTCTGGGTTTGTGCCGGGCAAGTTTATCGTCGACAATGGTTTGGCACTATCCATGCTTTTAGAACGAAGTAGGGGTCTACATCTTCCTGGCGTGGGTCTGCTACTTGATCAAAAAAAGCTTACGATCGCGTACATCCTGGTTACTTACAGCAAGTTATGTCTACTATGGCTTTCCCAGACCGTTTTATCAACTGTATCCAACGATTGTTCTTTGGAAATCGGGTTAGTATTAACATCAATGGCTTTTTTACAGAGTCTATACTTCAGGAACGCGGTCTCCGTCAAGGCGATCCGCTCTCACCCCTCCTGTTTAATATACAGTAGCGGACAAAACTGGTGCACAAAAATTAAAATCAACATTCTATCTCCGCCATATGTCTGCGACTTTTGTGGCATATACCATCTGAAAGACAGTCCAAAATATACATTATGTTATGTAAACCGGAACTGTACCGGACATCCCCCAGGCATAAGGTCATTTTTAGTGATTTTTTGCATATTTCAATTTTCGCCAAAAATGTGGTGCTTGTCTAGCCTTCTTTCAATTTTCCCCATATCTCTCCCGTTTGCTTTCAGATTTCACCGCATATTAGTGAATTTTAGTAGCTCTTAAAAAATATATAAAACCGTAGTTATTTTGTATTTCCCATTGAATCCCCCCTTTTGTTTTTACCCTATTCACTATAACAAAGTACTAGCCTTATATGTTTAAGAAAATAAGCAACTGTAAAAACGAAACTCTGAGATCTCGAATACACTTAGTTCGTACGACAACAGATATTTCTAGAATAACAAGAATCTCTAAATGGACAATCAACAGGAGAAAGAGGGAAGAAAGAAACTTAATGTCTTGTGATCATGAAGGTCTCCCGCTTTTAGTCTGAAAAGTTACTAGCTCAATCACCAACTTAAAGCTTGGACAAGGTCCGTTACACATAGTTTCTGATGCTCAGCACATTTTGAGGGACCTTAAGATACAGTATTAGCAAATTGTCAGTCTGAAGGCACTGTAGGAAGCTAGATTTTGAGTCTTGAAGTAAGGAATCGAAGAATTTCATCAGCTGTGTGGAATAGGCGTGTTGTTTCTCTCGATTAATAAAATTAACAAATAAATCAAATAATCGATGAGTCTCTTGAACCTCTTTATTGAGTAAGGACGAGAGAGAGAGCCCATTCAATACAAACTACGTCTTAGAATATAACAATATGATTTAGGGTCCGAGGTAGTACGGTATAAATTGTGTGGGCTGTTTATCGTACATAGCACGAAGTGCTATATATGATGTACAGTCAAATTATTAATTTTAAGAATCTTTTGAGTGATCTCACACGACATTAAGGAAATTATTAGAGTAAATACGACAAGCTGTATTAGCCGGAAAAAGCGATGAATGTGGTATCACGACAAGCCATTGTATACTATAGAGGGCTGGAAGTCTGCTATCTTTAGCAATGAAACAAATATGAACATTATGGATGCAGATAGTATACACTAATATTGAAAGCAAGTCGAGCAACCTGAGCGATTTTTTCACGGTGATCAAACAATGAAGCATGCTGGCTGCTCTGTTATGTTTTAAGGCTATATTAGATATTGAGGACCGGAATATGTGTGTCAAGTATATGATGGTATAATGAACTCATAAATATACACATATACAGTAGGTCAAAAAATTGCTGCAAGGAATTGCAAAATACCGGTTTTACAGCTGGTTGTCTATGGATACTGCATGAAACTATCTCAAACTTTGATCGTTTGTACCTCACTAGAAAGGGCATTTATTCGTCGATTATCTGATATGGACAATGGTTATTGGCGGAATTTGATATAGTTAAAGGGAATGTTGTAAACATCTGGCATTTTTTACTTGTTTACATATGTTTGGAATAACGAATTTTAATACGACCCAGCCGATTGTTATCGTATGAATTCACATCCTTGACATCGTAAGAATGTTAGCAGTATATAAAGACGCTTGCAATTCCTTTATTTTAAATTTTAAATTGTCTTGCTTGCACTATTTATCTTTTTTACCCTATCATCAACCACATGCCTAAACGACTATCAAACGAGAAAGTAAACAATCTCAAACAAGCATTAACTGAGCCCACATCAGCGTACGCTATTGCTAAGGAGACTGGAGTACATAAATCAACTGTTAGTAGTTACTTTAGAAGGTTGTTTTTAAACAGGACAATAAATACAGGTGGTAGACCTACAATAAACTCCAAAGTGACGAAGCGGTTAAGCAAAAGAAAATTCGTTAAAGGGGTTCCAAATACTGCCAAAGAGGTATGCCGGGAGCTGGCTGAACTTGGCTATGATATCTCATACCAGTCAGCAATTAAGGTACTGAAATCAATGGAGTTCCATTTTTCAATAGAAAAAAAGAAGCTATTTCCGACAAAAGCACATATGTAGCATCAGTTAGAATGTGTCAACGATCATCAGGATTAGACAGTAGACGACTGACAATAAACGGTATTCTTTAATGAATCTGAGATCAATGTATGGGGATCTGATGGTGGTAACTACTATTGGAAAAGGCCAAGTGGTCTTTTTCAACATCGTGACCTGAAATTTACAGTCAAGCATAGAGCTAGCAAGTTGATGACGTGAGGCTGTATAACATGCGGAAGTCCAGGATATGACTGCCAAATTTACGATGGAAGCATTTATTCGGATGTTTACCAGCATAATTTGAACACCACGCTTCGTGATACTATGGAGCAGTATAATTCCGACTGGTCCTACATTTACTTTCAGCATGATAATGACCCAAAGCACAAGATAAAATCTACAGTAGCCTGGTTGAATAGTCACCAATAGAGTTATATTAACGATTGGCCAGCTCAGAGTCCGGACTTAAATCCAATAGAACATGTATGGCATCAGCTGAAGTTAAAGCTCAGCTGTTACGAACGTAGAGCAAAGAATACGGATGAGCTTTGGGAACGAGTACAAAAAGCATGGAATGGATTTGATAAAGAACTTTGCCAAAGGTACATCGATAGCATGCCGGTAAGAATTCAAGAGGTTATTAATAGAAAAGGAGGATCAACTAAATATTAATAAATAAATTCATTGCGTTCAAATTTTCGTTTTTTCAAATTTTCAAATTGCGCGCCTCATACTTCCTTCAATACTTATCCAATAGGGCTTAAACTCTTTCGGACTTTTCAAGACATGTAGGAAATCTACTATGTGGAAACAGAGGCAGTTTGTACCATTGTGGCAGGATGTACGCTACAAAAATTGAGAAAAATGGATTCCTTGCAGCAATTTTTTGACCTACTGTAAATGGTTTTCTTCTATTGATCTCAAGAGTGGCTATTGGCAAATACCAGTTGCAGAAGAGGACAAGTGCAAAACTGCTTTCACTACAGGAAGTGCTTTATACGAATACAATGTCATGCCGTTTGGACTCACAAATGCACCTGCTACGTTCGCTCGCTTTATGAATAAAGTTTTGGGTCATGTTGAGCATGCCATAGTGTATTTGGATGACGTCTTGATTTATTCAAAAACAAGAGAAGAACATGTACAGCATGTTGACGCAGTGTTAAGCATACTCAACCAATGGAACCTCAAAGTGAATACCAAGAAATGCAGCTTCTTCAAGGATGAAGCACGGTTCTTAGGGTTCATCGTGACAGGAACAGGTGTTAGAAGTAATCCTGATAAAGTGGAACCGATCAGAACTTGGCCAAGACCGACGAAAATCCCGGAGTTACAGTCTTTTCTTGGTTTATGCAATTTCTACCATCGCTTCATGAAGAATATGTCAAGCACAGCCGCTCCTTTATACAAGCTGTTAAGAAAAGATCAAGAATGGAGATGGGAAGATGCTGAGGAGAAGGCGTTTCAAAGGTTGAAAGAAATGATGAGTGAATTACCTGAACTGGGGTATCCGGACAGCAATCTGCCGTACGAAGTCCACTGTGATGCAAGTAATACTGGAATTGGTGCCGTATTAGTCCAAATGGGAAGACCGATTGCGTTCGCAAGCAAGTCCTTGTCTCCAGCTCAGAGAAACTACAGCACTACGGAAAGGGAGTGTCTAGCAGTAGCCTGGGCATTACAACACTTTCATTGCTATGTTCATGGATGTGCATCATTGACGGTGTACACTGACCACGCAGCCTTGAAAGCAATCCTGTCTACTAAAGATCCAAAAGGAAGAATTGCTAGGTGGATCATGGACATTGCGAGCTATGAGTTTACGGTTTTCCATAAGAAGGGGGTGGACAATGCTGATGCAGATGCACTGAGCCGAATCAAGAGACAAGATGTTAAAATCAACCAACAAGAAGTCGCGGAGGACTTTACGTTGACCAACATTGCAAGACTACAAACCGAAGACTTGGAACTCAAGAAATATGTATCAAGATCAGCGGGCAAGTCGCTTGTAGAGATGAATTCGATTTGGTACTATAAAACAAAACAAGGAAGACTGGTGGTGTATTTACCGAAGAAACTGAGAAATGGTTATTTATGGCTAATTCACGCACACCCGACCAGTGGACATATGGGACGAGACAAAAGCATAGACAAAGCCTGTGAGAATGCTTGGTGGCCCGATATGGTGAAAGATGTAAAGAGCTTTGTCAAAACATGTGAGACTTGCCTGAGACATAAAGCACCTACGCATAAGTTTGTTGAATTGAAAAGCATCGAAATATCTGAACCAGGTGAAGTATGGGCAGCTGATGTTGCATTCTTACCTGAATCAACAAGAGGAAACAAGTACTTATTGGTGTTTATGGATTATTTAACCAAGTGGGTTGTTACAGCTGCTATACCTCATTTTGATACGAACACCGTGGCGAATGTTTTACTTTACTCGGTGGTTCTGGTGTATGGCGTGCCGAAGAAGTGGATAACGGATAATGGCAAGAATTTCATTTCAGAAACAATGAGAGCTATATGTCAAAGATTAGACGTAAAGAAAGTCGAAACAAGTGTAGAGCACCCTCAATCAGATGGTTTGGTAGAAAGGATGAACAGAACATTAAAAACATCGCTAGCTACTTATGTAGAAAACCAACCTGAAGCATGGGATACTTATCTGCCTTTTGTCACTTTCGCTGTAAACACAAGTAAGCAAGCCTCCACTGGTACAACTCCTTTTGAAGCCATGTTTGGAAGAAAAGCAAGATTACCAACAGCTGGCAACTTGTCAATTCAACATATAAAGAATCATAACACCGAGTCTTGGGTCGCTTACTTGAACCACTATGTACCAATTCTACAGAACAAAATAAGAAGCAATTTGCAGAATAGTCAGAAAAGACAACAGAACTATTTCAACAGAAACAGAAAAGCGAAAGAAGAGTTAAAGATCGGTGACGAAGTTTTCAAGATAAGATTGAGGTCTGATTGGAAATTTCCTAAAGCAAAGTTCACTGGACCTTGGAAAATTATATCAAAGAATGCAGACGGTCTCAGCTACGAACTTCAGAGAATGGTTGGGAAAAAGATGATGACCACCACAGCGAACATAAGAGACTTATACAAGAAACAAGAAAAAGAAACTCAAGATTAAAGAGGGGGTAGTGTAAGAGTCCGCATACATTACCAATAATGGCAATTACTATATATGTCAAGTTCTCGTGTTTATTAATGACAATTCTGTAAAACAAATAAAAGACAGTTCTTTTTCCATATATAACTTTTCCCTATTGAGCCTCTTACAAACATGAACTTAGTTCAGGTCCGAACTTTCTTCGTCAAGTGGTACAGTTTGATTGAAAAAATTTCTATTTTCGTCACACTGGATTTGAATTAGTTGGAGAGAGAAAAGTCAAATGCTGCAGAAGTTTGCTGCATTGTGTTACAACACCAACTGCGTCACAACAACAAAAAATTTTCTACTCGCCTACTTTCAAGGAAAAAACGCCCGATGGGGGGCTCGAACCCCCGACATTGAGATTAAAAGTCTCACGCTCTACCAACTGAGCTAACCGGGCAGGTATGTGGAGTGATACTCTCCGTGGTAATTATGATTGTAAACTCGATTTGTGTGCACCACTGCAAATAATGTTGCGCCTTCGACGTAGAATTCTGATATCGGTGACAGTCATCGGTCCACAGATTTTAAAGTTTTTTTTTAAAAAAACATTATATCTTGCTGTATTGGTCATTTTCGAAATATGAAAAAAGATTTAGATGCGAAAAAAATAACGAAATTAAGTAATGTTATTTTTTTCATTGTAAGGTAAATATTCATAAAGTTATTCACGTTTTAAAAAAATGTCTTTTTTTTTTACAGATGATCTTTTTTTGGAAAGCTTGTTTTCCTCTATCGTTGAAAGACCGATATCTTCTTTTTTTGGAAAGCTTGTTTTCCTCTATCGTTGAAAGACCGATATCTTCTTTTTTTTATTTTTGAGGGCAAAATGCGGAAATCAAAAGCACCATGCGATTATTTTGATCAGAAGAATACATATTAGGAAGGCAGTCTGTGCTTTTTAGCTTAGCTCATTAGAAACGTGTAACAGAATGTAACAAAATAGTTGCGTTTGGGAAAAAAAAAGAAGCTGAAAAATTAAAAGTAAAAAAAAAAAGACAAAGTTAAAAAAAAAAGACAAAGTTAAAAAAAAAAGACCTAGTGAAAAAAAAAAAAAAAAAAAAGAGCATAGCAATAAAATGTTACTTATTCAAATGAAAACAATAACCTAACAGTAAACATGTTTTATAAAAATACAAATGCTTTTACATTATAACAAAAAAATACGTGTATATTTTAAAAAGAATAAAAAAAAAGAAGCTTTGTTAACATCTTGTTAGAAGGCAATTATAATTAATAGATACAAGCACAATTTTTTTGTTTTTCAAGTAAATAGATTGCTTTATTATTTTTTTTATGACAGATAACATAATAGAATATATGTTTTTAAGCTTATATTAGTTCATTACTTACTTTATGTTTACACATGGGTGTAATTTGCAATTAGCCATTAGCCATTAGCCATTAGAGATGTTAACATTGCCCACTTTCTTTATCAAAAAGAACTTTTCAGCAACAAGCAACAATATAAGTTTGATATTCTTATAGTTTTATCGTGTTAAAACGAACAACTTTGCTCATGTGGCTCATGTTCGTCATCCGAATGTGACCCATTAGGAATTCCTAATGTAAAAAAAAAAAAAAAGAAACCGACATTAGACTTGGTTGTTATTACTTTTTTATAAGCTTACATTTGACCAGTGCTTGAGCTTTCCTTTTTTTTGTTTTGTGCCTTTGGCATCTAGAGTATTCCATGAAACAAAACAAGGGAAAAAAAAAAGAAGTTGTTTTACTGCCTTATTTCATTGTTTAAGCACCGACTGTTTTTGCAAATTTACTACTCGTTTTTTATCAGGCGCATTTTTTTTTCCTTCTTTATTTCTTTACAAAATACTAAATTCTTCAAAATGAACAACATCAACAACATTAAAATCGCTTGCACTTGTACCGAATGCAGCATGCATCCCGGTGGATTTAGAAGACTTGCAAAGAGAACTGTTCTTACTCATAAGCGTCTGGACAGATTCAGAGGAAGAGGTTATAGTTTTTATTTTTTCGTATAAACGCACTCGTGTTAATGTAAAAAAAAAAAAAAAAAAAAAAAAATAGAGTCCAGAAGACAAGTAGCCGAAGTCATGCAACAACCAACAGCCGTCCCTGAAAACGAAAGTGAGCATACCACCTTTGAAGGTATATTTTCAGTCGACAAAGCATTTTACATTAGAAAGGATTTATTTATTGAACTGTATTTTACAATTTGTTAGACCACATGAATGTTGATGGAGAGGAGGAATTGAGCCACGAAGAACAGCTAAAGCATCTTTTGGTGCTCTACGTGGTTCTTTTTCAAGCAAAGTACCTCTCTGTACAAGCTGGTGAAGAATTGTTGGCCTTTCTCTCTTTCTTTGTTCGTGCTCTTGGCCATGACATGGAGATACCAACAAAGATCTCCACGGCTCGTGTCATGGTCAACTACTCGTCTGCCAGCAGTGGTGTTTCTCGTTTTCTTGTCTGTTCCCTTTGCAGAAGCGTTTACACCACGGGAAGTTTGCATGCCCGACAATGCTCTTATGTCAGGTTTGCAAACAACCCTCACCGCCAAGAACAACCATGTGGTAATCCTCTTTTTGTTGGAAGCACCGTCAAGCCTGCTCTTGAGTACCCTTACAACTCAATTTTGGAAACGTTGAAGAAGTTTTTTGCTCGTCCTGCCTTCGAGTTCCAAATTGAGCAGTGGAGAAGTAGATCGGTGGAAGAGGATGTTCTTTACGACATCTATGATGGTAGAGTTTGGAGTCAGCTTGCCGACTCAAATGCTCAGCCATTTGTCAACAAAGAAAGGTCGTTGATGGTGTCGTTGAATGTGGACTGGTTTCAGCCTAGCGACGGTATGCACTATTCTTGTGGTGGTGTGTACCTCACTATCAACAATCTCCCTAGAAGTTCAAGGATGAAGACTTCCAACGTTATCCTTGTTGGTATGATTCCTGGTCCTGGCGAGCCCACGGATGACCAAATTCAAAACTTCTTGCGGCCAATGGTGGATGAGTTGATTGTCCTGTACGATGGTGTGGTTATACCCACCTATCAATGCCCAAATGGTGTGCTTGTTCGTGTTGCTTTAATGTCAGTCAATTGCGACATACCTGCAGCGCGTAAAGTAGCCGGGTTTATGGGGCAGTCAGCTCATAAGGCTTGTAACAAATGCTCAACTGTCTTTCCTAGAATCAGTACTGGTGTGAATTCATCCAAGCCTGATTTTTCCAACTTTGATGATGAACACTGGATAATGAGGGACAGTATTCAACAAAGACAAGAAGCATTTGACTGGCTGAATGCAACTCACATCACTCAGCAAAGAGCCTTACAGACGAGCACGGGGAGTAAATGGAGTGAGCTCCATAGACTTTGTTATTTTGATGTGGTGAGATTGACAGCTGTGGATCCAATGCACAACTTGTTTCTTGGTACACCAAAAAGAATGATTGAAGTTTGGGAAGGCCGTGGTTTGCTCACTGTAAATGATTTCAAGGCAATGGCTGATGAATCTAGCTCAGTTATCATTCCTTCTCAATACTGCAAGATATCTAGATGTATGTAACAAATATAAAAAACTTTAATTCATGTTCAAGCTAACAATTATTTTTTTTTTAAAAAAAAAGCCAAGATTGAAAGTTGTTTCAGTAACATGAAATCAGACGAGTGGAGAACGTGGTGCGTTGTGCTGTCGCCATTTCTCTTGAAACAGAAACTGGCAAGAGAGCACTTTGACAATTGGATGCTGTACGTTGAAGCGGTGAAATTGGTCACTGGGCCCCTTGTTACAAATGAAGACATAGACATAGCCCATTCACTCTTTAAAAATTTTGGCAAGACTTGTGTTCGACTATATGGAAACTCTATGGCAACACCAAACATGCACATGCATATGCATCTCAAGGAATGCTTTTTGGACTTTGGTCCTTCTTATGCCTTTTGGCTTTATGGTTTCGAACGCCTTAATGGTAACATAAAAAATATAAACATTAATTTTAAGACAGGCTTCGAAACAACCTATGCAATTATGTTTATCCAAAATGTTCATACACAAGACCTCATACACTCATTACATTCATTCATTAACACAACCAACAATGACATGCTCCTATTAGTGAAATCTATAGAAAAGATAGGCGAGGTTACGAGTGATGAGAGTGGTTTTAACGCCATTTGACTACTCTCGTTTCATAGACGGGCCTAGTTTATTCAATTCGACGATTACTGGTAGTGAGCCTCTGCCACCAACCTCCTATCCTTTAAAATACAACAAAAAAACACACCTTATATGCCATGAACATTATGAAGCTTTAAAAGCCTATTATATCTACACCTATGCAACTAATACATACATCGATACTACTATACATTCATTTAAAAATATCACTTTGCTTGGACAACTTTATCAGCCAGCAATTAACAATTCCTTTTCATCATCACCTTCATCATTCATTCAGGCCATTGTCGACAATCAACTGCGCATTGGTCAAATATCATATCTTTTCACACATTCATTTAACAATATGACTCATTACTTTGCATTTGTCAATTGGTACAGCCATGCGACCCAGCATTTCCCCACCTTCGATGGTACTGGCATCCAAGTGTGGAAGAATCAATATGAACCAGTGTCAAGACTTAGCATACTTCCAATTCATCGAATTTATAACCCTGCTGCTGTCAAATCATACATCGATAACCACATCCTCACTCTCTCTCTTCCAAGAAAAATTTATATGTAACAAATACGCAAAACCATTAAATCATTCATTTATCTATCGATATTATTATTATTATTTTTATTTTATTACATATTTTACTAAAGAATCATTCAATAGACTAGCTTTTTTTTTTTAACAAATGTTTATTCAATTTGAAAAACGACAACAAAACAAGGAACAAAAAGGAAAGGAAAAAAAAAAGTGGATGCCTATGGCATTGGGTTGACGGCGGCAAAGGAGGAAGAACCAGAAACAGAAGTTGGAAAGCCAAGAGCAGGGGAAGAAAAAGCCCAGGAAGGGTAATACTCATGGTCGAGCTTATCAGGGAACTCCACCTCAACATTTTCTATTCTTCTTCTAATAGCTGGTGGAGCCCCCTTTTTCTTTAACAAGTCTTTGTGCCCTTTCTGCAGCTCTTTGTGGAATTCCACTACCTGTAGGCAATTAAGGTATATTAGAAAAAGAGGTTTATTGATATGTTATACTTACTCTTTCACTTCTGAATGATGGCCGCTTGACAATAAATGTACGGCCATCTTCATCTTCTGGGCCATCCTCCTCATCAGAGGTCCAAGCAACCGTCAAGATCTTTTCGGCAAATGGGAACCGGGCGTGGTATGCTGCTGCGTTGGCGTTGTAAGCAATCCTCCTGTTAAGGAGTTTCTATCATAAAGTATTGATATAAGTATTATAGGCATTTTATATTATGATTTTTTGAATATCAAGTACTTACTGCATTTACGCGGCTGCGGCAGGCTGACGTTGGTGTCGCCACAGCTTTCCCATTTGCCTTATCCACCATGTAATAGAACTTACTTCTAATCATGGTGAATATCTGCGAATCAGTCAGGCAATTGAAGCGTTGGTGCTTCCTGACTTCATCGCGCAACAGATTTTTTTACTTTTCTGTTGGCCTTGTCGGTGATGGACTTGAGCGTATCAAACTTGATGCCACGGCCAACCAAGTATTCACGGTAGTGATCAGCTATGTGATCCTATAATGTAAGTGAAAAAATTAAGAAATAAAGTTACTAAATTGAATTTACTAATTGATACTTTAATTTTAAGCTTACACTACACTGCTTTTTGATCTTGTTGATCTCAGCCACAGAAACATACTGCTGCCCTTGCTGTGGCTGTTGAACTGGATGTTGCTGCTGCTGCTGCTGCTGTTGCTGTTGCCACATTTGAGCAAAAAACTGCATTTGGGCAGCCATCATCTCTGGTGTGAAACTAGAGGCTGCTCCAATAGCCTCTGCACCAGTATGGCTACCAAATGTTGCAACAGGAGCGGCCACAGGAGCAGAAACGGGAACAGGAGCAGAAGCGGGAACAGGAGCAGGAGCGGGAACAGGAGCAGGAGCAGGGAAAAGAGAAGAGGAAGAAGGAACAACAGTGGATGATGATCCAGCGATATTTGAAGAAACTCTTGCCCTTTTTGGGGCATTGCTGGGAACGTTGATGGGTGTAGCGACGCGTCTAGACATTTTTTAAAATAAAGTATAAAGAAGAAGAAAAAAGAAGAATGTGCTACATTGTTTTTATATTCTTCAGTTTATTTTGTACTCTTTTTTTTTTTTTAAAAAAAAAGAAAAAAAAAAAACACTATTAGGGTTGAAGATGTTAAATTTAAATAAAGAATAAGTCTAACAATATATAAACAAGCTTTTTGAATATTTTAATAGCTGAACTATGTTAAAAAATGCAGTTGAAACGAGCTTTCATGGTTATTAGAATTTACTAATACTGAATAATTGTAACACTTGTAAAATGAAGCTATAAAAAAGTACTTTTTTTTCCCTTTTTTTTTTTTCCTTTTTTTTTTTAAAAAAAATCTTTTCTGAAAGGTAAGTTCTTAATATTATATATACTCTATTATTGCTCTAATGGTACTTGTACTTTAGTAAAGTTGTGTTGGTTGCTTTCTTTATAGTTTAAATTGTCTTTATAAAGTCTTTTTCCCAGGATTATAGTTGCTTCTTCTTTTACTTGTTGGTATAAGCTTGGCTGGTGTCTTTTTTTCTTCTTTTATCTCGTGGTTCGTCTAAGCAAGGTACTATTACTTTTACTATATACTCCATAACTAATATTTATTATAGATGCGTTCTGCTTCCTTTTTTTTTACTTGTTGGTAAAGCTTAGCAAGGTTTTTCTCTTAGCCCATCTAAAGAAAGGTACTATTACTTTTATTACATATCCTTCATAGCTAATAATTATTATAGATGTCTGCTGCTTTTTTACTTGTGAGTATACGCTTAGCTAGTTTTTTCCCATGGTCTATCTAAAGAAAGGTACTATTGCTTTTATTATATATACACGATATTTAACATCTATTGTAGATGAATGTTGCTCTGCTTTGGCCTCTTTCTGTTTCTTTCCTGGCTTTTACTTTGGTTCTTAAGTACTGATGTATTTCCTTCTTTTGCTTTAATTACCCAGGTCCTTGTGCCTTTGAGTCCTTGTGTCTTTGAATCCTTGAGCTTGGCTTTTTTTTTTTTTTTCTTTTGAGAACTTTTTGAGTTCCACGAGACTAGTTGATGTATTTTTAGATTAGATGCTGCTATTCTGGTGACATTAGGTAAGTCAAGCACACTGCTAAAATGCTACAAGCAAAGAAATACTATGTATTGTTATTATTATTTTATTCAAATAAAAAAAAGCTATTTTTTATAAACAAAATCCCTATTTTTTTGTATATATAAAGCAATATTTATTGCAATATGAATGGTCGATAAAGAAGTATATAAAGCAATATAAGTGGTTTATAAAGAAATATATAAGGCAATATGAGTGGTTCATAAAGAAGTATATAAAGCAATATGAGTGGTTTATAAAGAGTAAAAAGACAAATAAAGTAATGATTTAAAAAGTATCATTGGTTGCCAAATTATTTATAACGTAGAATAGACTATGTAAAGCAGCTAACAGAGAGACGCCTTCGCAGAACGACAATTGGGTCTGTATAAATCTACTTAGAGCTATGGATCATCATTTTCGTTAATATCGGCACCATACAGAGACGCAGAATATATTGACAGACATTTAGGTCCTTAAAGGGTGCCGATATGACGTCGGCATAAATACCCATTCAATCACAGCTTTTGGCATCGTTAAACAGAAAAGCATATTGCTAAAAATTAACAATGTGCAGATTTGCACGATTATTTGCAGTGCCACTGCAAATAATCGTTCCAATTAGGTACCGGATTGCGCAAGATTGCTCTTCGTTTTGGTACACAATTGTTACTTTTTTTCGTGAAAAATATTAAATCTTGCTGTATTGATCATTTTCGAATTTTGAAAAAAGATTTAGATGCGAAAAAAATAAAGAAAATTTAACGATGTTATTATTTTATTTGTAGGGTAAATATTCATGGAGTTATTCACATTTTTAAAGAAATGTTTTTTTTTACAAACGATCTTTTTTTGGAAGCGTATTTCTCTCCATTGTTTAAAGACCGATATTTTCTTTTTTTTATTTTTGAGGGCAAAATGCGGAAATCAAAGCACCGTGCGATTATTTTGTACAGAAGAATACATATTAGGAAGGCAATCTGTGATCTTTAGCGTAGCTCATTAGCAATGTGTAACAGGCGTAACAAAATAGTTGCGTTTAGTAAAAAAAAAAAAAAAAAAGAAGCTGAAAGATTAAAGTAAAAAAAAAGACAAAGTTAAAAAAAAAGACCTAGTGAAAAAAAAAAAAGAGCATAGCAATAAAAGATCCTTATTCAAATGAAAACAATAATCTAAGAACAAATATGTTTTATAAAATACAAATGCTTTTACATTATAACAAAAGAATACGTGTATATTCTCAAAAGAATAAAAAGTAAAGAAGCTCTGCTCACATTTGTTGCAAGGCAGTTATAATTAACAAATACAAGCACAATTTTTTGGTTTCAAGTAAAGAGATTACTTTATTATTTTTTATGACAAATAATACAAAAGAATATATGTTTTTAAGCTTATATTAGTTCATTACTTACTTTGTATTTGCAGATGGGTGTAATTTGCAATTAGCCATTAGCCATCAGCCATTAGAGATGTTAACATTGTCAACTTTCTTTATCAAAAAGGGCTTTTTAACAACAAGCAGTAATATAAGTTTGATATTCTTATAGTTTTATCGTGTTAAAGCGAAAAAACTTTGCTCATGAGGTTCATGTTCGTCATCCGAATGTGTCCCATTAGGAATTCCTAATGTAAAAAAAAAAAAAAAAAGAAACCGACATTAGACTTGGTTGTTATTACTTTTTTATAAGCTTACATTTGACCAGTGCTTGAGCTTTCCTTTTTTTTGTTTTATGCCTTTGGCATCTAGTGTATTCCATGAAACAAAAACTAGGGAGAAAAAAAAAAGAAGTTGTTTTTCTGCTATAATTTGTTAAGATACCGACTTTTTTTTTTTATTTCAAGTAAAAAAAATAAAATAAAATAAAATAATAACCTTCCTCCTAAACATATTGCATTCCAGTAATAAAACTTGTTCACGCAATGTATAAGTTATCTTTTGGGATACCATTAAATGTAAACTACATGAAAAGCAATTGTTTTTTGTTTTCTAATATAGATAGACAGTGAATAAGTGTAACATGGTAAAATAAAGCTACAAAAAAGCACTTCTCTTTTTTTTTTCTTTTTTTTTCTTTTTTTTCTTCTCTTTTTTATAAAAGGTAAGTTCTTAATATTACATATGTATTCTATTCCTATTCTAATGGTACTTGTACTTAGTAAAGATGTATCGATTGCTTTTTTTTATGGTTTAATAGTCTTTATAAAGTCTCTTTCCCAGAATTGTAGTTGCTTCTTCTTTTATTTGTTGGTATAAGCTGACTGGTATCTTTTTTTTCTTTTTTTTTCATGGTCCATCCAAAGCAAGGTACTATTACTTTTGCTACATATACTCAATAGCTATAATTATTATAGATGCCTGCTGCTTCCTTTTTTTTACTTATTGGTAAAAGCTTAGCAAGTTTTCTTCCCCTTGTCTATCTAAAGAAAGGTACTATTGCTTTTACGATATATATACCGATGGCTAATAATTATTATAGATAAATGCTGCTCTGCTTTGGCCTCTTTCTGTTTCTTTCCTGGTTTTTACTTTGGTTCTTAAGTACTGATGTACTTCCATCTTTTGCTTTAAGTGCCCTGGTCCTTGTGTCTTTGAATCCTAGAATCCTTGAGCTTGCTTTTTTTTTTTCTTTTCTTTTGAGAACTTTTAAAGTTCACGAGATTAATTGATGTATTTTTAGATTAGATGCTGCTATTCTGGTGACATTAGGTAAGTCAAGCACACTGTTAAAATGCTACAAGCAAAGAAATACTATGTATTGTTATTATTATTTTATTTAAATAAAAAAAAAAAGCTATTTTTTATAAACAAAATCCCTATTTTTTTGTATATATAAAGCAATATTTATTGCAATATGAATGGTCGATAAAGAAGTATAAAGCAATATAAGTGGTTCATAAAGAAGTATATAAAGCAATATGAGTGGTTTATAAAAGAGCAAAAAGACAAATAAAGTAGTTTTGTACAAAGCGTAGTGGGCCAAGCACCATTAGATGTCAATTGATAATAAACAAGAGCCACAACGTAACTGATGAAAGGTCCACCTTGCAAGATCAGTTAACGAAAAGTCTCCAACCGTCTCCTGTGTTGGCCCAAATCTTGCACCATCACATAACCAAAGGGCGAACAATAACTTACACGATTTGTGGCAGAGACAGGAGGCTGTGCGTGGATAAATCTCTTACCTGATTGTACACGATGTAAAATTATTTCGCAAGATTGGTAAACGATTTGTTACCCAATTTACACTATTATTTGCAGTGGTGGCCACTGCAAATAATCGTTCCAATTAGGTACCGGATTGCGCAAGATTGCTCTTCGTTTTGGTAACAAATTTTACTTTTTTTCGTGAAAATATTAAATCTTGCTGCTGATCATTTTCGAATTTTGAAAAAAGATTTAGATGTGAAAAAAATAAAATTTAACGATGTTATTATTTTATTTGTAGGGTAAATGTTCATGGAGTTATTCACATTTTAAAGAAATGTCTTT